>CAXHJY010000233.1:0-17500 GCA_964016885.1 Eledone cirrhosa | reverse complement strand
AAATAAACAACTCTATCTATCTGCTTAGCTAGCTACCTCACGGTGAAACAAACAACCCTTAAGCCACCAAAATAAAACGCCTACGCAGCGGCTAAACATCAAACGATTATTTTTGTATAAATAGAGACGTTGCAAACACTTTCACCAGTCGACCTTTGGCAGAGTCAGCTCGCGTATCCTTGTTCCTCTCCTCTGCCACACTTGTCACTCACACACGCCTTGTACCTCTGTATCGTCGCTTCATGTATGAAAATTAATAGCTGACCGAAACTACATCTCTCGCCTTGCTCATCCTTTAAACTTCTTCCTTCGTCTGTTCATCCTTACCGTTTGTGATAACAGTCCCTTTAAGGGCTATCCTCAGATCCGATCAGGACCGTTTGTGATAACAGTCCTTTTAAGGGCTATTCTCAGATCCGATCAGAAGTAGTGACCAGACCCACTAACCACGTCACTACATATTATAATAGATTCGAAGCACTAGACAGATTTGTGGAGTACAATATCAATGATATTAATAAATGGAAACTATATTTATACGACCATATGTATTCTATTATATATATTTCAAGGGTACCAAAACTTTGGTACACTTTTATCAGATAAAATACAAAGCTTGTTTTATAAATATTGACATATCCAGGAATGAGACCTTAACGGTTCAAGTTTTACCTGGGATAGTAAAAGGAAAAGGGGAAGAGAGGAAAAAAACAAATCTTTCATATTATTTAGATGAATATGCAAATGAGGTTGAGGCGTAGGGATGAAAAAAAAACGTTATTTTAGACGCTAGGTAGATTTAAATAATTATTAGGATAGATATATGTATGTATAGGAAGAAGAAAGAGAAAGAAAGAAAAGCTTGGACCAGAGAGAAGGAAGGTAAGTCCGAATACCTCCGGCTACAGTAAATATTTTAATAAACTCTTACGAAACCTTTAATTGTTACACAGGCAGACATGGCTGTCAGTTTTAAAATGTTTTAATCTTTGGTGTCATTTAAATTTTAATGTATAACAGCTCTGTGTGACACCTCTATTGCATTGAGCTACATATCAACTTGTAAACCAGTATACCATTAATATTATAACTATAATATTGATACTAAAAATATACACTCACACACACATATATTTATATGAGTGTGTGTGTGTGTGTGTAGCGAAATCTCAACCCATTTTTCCATAATGGCTTTCTTATTCTGCCACACACCACCACCTTAAGACTGACCCCAGAGTCACAAACTTAAGTAACGTTCTCTTCTAGTAAACTCACAGCACCAGGGTGTCTGAAAAGATGACCGTTCTTATTGGGCAACCTAATCTTATACAAGAGATTTTCGACTTACAGATACAGTCTGCTTCCAACTCTGAGATAGACAGTTTGTTCTGTCAGCACTTGCAATGTAGTCACAAACACTCGTAAGCCAGACTTGCTGGTATCTGTATTAACTGATATTTTCTACCAACCCAGGTTAGTAAAAACCACCATATTTGTACACATAACATATTGCATCTATACGTACATCTTGTTCTGTTGTTCATCGCTGCACATGATTTCGAAGTAGATCATGTTACAAATAAAAACATTAAAATTAGTGGTGTTTTGTTCATTTGTTAATTGTTATCCATGTGATTGGGGAAATCATCTTCTCCATGGTAATATCACTTTATACCACAACAGAGTACATCTTCTTGTTTCATTGAATATGACAAAACTTCTTTAAACTTACTGAGACATACTTCACTTACTCACTTGGCAGTATTCCACCAACAAACTACTAGACCCGGTGTTGGGAAAAACTCTCAACCTTCACACACACTTAAATTGGTTGCTGAACGACGGTAGAATCACAACAATTTGACGAACACGAACATTTCTGATAGACTCAACAAACATTCAATATTACAGACAAAAAGAAAACAACCCAGAAAGTATATGGACTCAACCCTTGAAGAACTCAACCTTCAGTAAAATACAACACTAGGTCCCAAACGAAAAACAAAAACATAAAAACATCTGCTGCAACAGCAACTGCAACAACAACATCTGTGGCAACCACAACATACTCATTCAAAACCAAAGCACTTACGTACACAAAAACTGTATTGAACCCTTCTTCTTCTTCTTCTTGAGAGCGTCGTGAGGACAGAGTCCTCAAACACTCATTCCAGCGGGTCCTGCCAGAAACAACCATCTCTAACTGATCCGACTGGATCCCCAATCGTGACCAGCCAAACTCATGGATGTTATCCAACCACCTTGCTCGGAGTCTACTCCTGGGTCCCCTGCCGGTTTGTTTTGCCTGTAAAATCTCTTCAGCGATTCTTTCCTAAGACATTCTAACCCATTGCCCATAAATTCGGAGAAGTAGCGGCTCTACCTAGAGTGACTCTCTGATCTCCGAGCTACGCACGCTATCGTGTAACGCTACTCTAAAGACCTTTCGCAGGAACCCCATTTCTGCCGCTTGATTTCGCGATAGTTGTTCTTCTCAGCAGAGCTGTTCTGCTTGAGAACGGGTTGCAGGTGGCGGATAGCGAAACTGCCACCAGATATAATGGTTAACTGTGATATAAGCGGGCAGCTGCCGGACGAATAAGCAGACTCTGACCAACAGCGATAAACTACTAGGGGAGATGGAGCCATGGGGGGGGGGACCTGTAACTCCTATGAAAGCTCTCACAACCCAGTGACGTAGCTATGACGAGGCGAGTAAAGGCCACCTCTAAAGGAGCTTATACTTCGCAGGTTTGAGAAAGTACCAGATTGGGGACTGGTGCGAATAAAGACCACCAAAACTACAATATGGTGAAAAGAACGAAAAAGAATCATACCATACCGTCCTACACGTGGGTTAAAAAGGGACGCGTTCAGACCTTAGGTAGAGGGGCCTGTTCGAAAAATATATTGCAGTATTTAACTCTGTGACCCTAGAGCCATTGCCTTTCCCCTCCTTTTCCGTTTTAAAAATTAATAAAGTTATTTTTGCTGATAAAAAAGTAAAAATAATAATTGTTTCTACTTTAGGCACAAAGCCAACAATTTGAAGGGGAGTGGAAATCGATTAAATCTACCTCAGTACATTACTGGTACTTTATTTTATCGACCCCATAAGGATGAAAGGCAAAGTTTACCTTGGCGGGATTTGTACTCAGAACGTAAAGTGCCGTAGAAATAGTAATGTTTTAACTATATTGACGTATTCTGCGAGAATGATACATAAGATTTCAAAGAGATTCTTTTACCAAAATGTTGATACACCAGCGTTCTCTATTTGTGATTCAAACAGATATTTTCGAAGCTGCAAATACTATTTCGAAAATTTGGATGAAAGAAAATATAATACAATAAGGGTAAAGACCTCATTCGGCCACGAATGACCATGGGATTTTCACCTAGAAAGTTTCTAGGTGAAAATTCCATGGTCATTAATGACAGATGGGGGCTATAATTATAATATAATCCTTGAAAATTATTCCTAAGTCGTTGTCATGTAATGTGTTTTCACACCGAAGTATTGGAATATTTCCCAGTGCATATAACTGCCAATTCTAGCATATCTGTGTATATATTCAGACTTGGCAAGGACTTGGCAGCCGAACATGATACCACAAACCGTCTCATTGGGTTGCTTACACATTCTGTATTTGGCGTTAGGTTGTTGTTGCTATTATTGTTATTCTCATTAATCTTATCATTATTATTAATAGGGGCGGTGGATTGGCAGTATCGGTAGAGGGTCGGACGCCATGCTTTGTAGCTTAGAGTTATGGCCCTTTGCAGTCTGAGTTCAAATCCTGCCGAGGTTAGCTTTGCCTTTCCTCCTTACGGGGTCAATAAATAAATACCAGTAACGCACTGGTTTCGATTTAATTGTCCCCCCCCTCCAAATTGTTGGCCTTGTGCTTAAATCAAAAACCCTTATTATTAGTAGCGATAACTGTATAACCAGTTACGATTTTATCAAGATATCATGTGGCTGGTTAACCCCCAGCTAAAGCTGGTACTCATTTTCAACTGAGTGTACAGGAACAATGCGAACCCATTATTATCGTGAGTCCAACACTTTAACCACTAGGTCATGTATCTTCACGATGTTATATAACTAATTGCTATGTCTTGGCAAACCTATTTTTACTTTCAATTTTTCTGTTCATCGGTTTTCCTTATTTTCTGTTTAATGTTAATTACAGATTGTCTTCTCCAATGCAACTCCATGATATATATATCGATAATTGACAATAAATCGATAATCGATAATAAAGTTACTCTGATCCTAATATATCAAACTTTATTTCGTACTAGAGTACACTAGCAGTGGTACCTGGCGTTGCACGGGATAAGTTCTTTTGGAACGCGGGCCGCCAACGTGGAAAAACTGTATGCCTGCACAATATGTAAAGAAAATAAACTGAATACTCTGATGGCTGGATAATTTAAGATTTTTCTCGATGAAGCCGGAAAAATGCAGGTTTTCACTTAAAGAGGGCTTTAGGGGGATCAAGAAAATGAATTTTCTTTATGTGCATAATATGCCTTGAAATTTCGGGAAAATCTGCTAACCGTAACGCCTCAAAGAAGCGCTAAAAAGCTAAACAAAAAAAACGCAGTTTTCCACCTAATGCGGGATCAAAAAGTTGAATTTTAGTTATGTGCATAACACTCCCTGAAACGTAAGTAATACACATGTAAAGATTGAAAAACATCGGTTGGGTACTTCTCGGGTTTCACACACACACACACACACACACACACACACACACACACACACACACACACACACACACACACACACACACACACACACACACACACACACACACACACACATCCATCCATCCATCCATCCATCCATCCTTCCTTCCTTCCTTCCTTCCTTCCTTCCTTCCTTCCTTCCTTCCTCAGTTTTATATATATATACATATATAGATTAAAATAACAGATTAAAGTTTAAGCAAAGAATCGTTGCTTTCACCCTTAACGGGATCTTCTGAAACTAAAAACATCAATCTGTGAACGCAGAAGTAAATATTGCGAAAAACGTTGCAACCAAAGGAAGACAGGAAGACGATACTTTGGTTCGTGAAGACGTTCCCTGGCAACGAACGGATAATAGCGAACATAATACGTCATCAATGTTCGTCAGAATGTCGTAATGCAGACAGCCAGACATACAAACAGATATTATAAGAGCACGGCGGAGATGGATAACCGGCGCATAATACCCCTTTAACAACAGAAAATTGAAAAATAAAAGCTGCAGTTAATATCTTTAGACAGCAAGGAATATATAAAAGCAAGTTTGAAGTCAATCGGAGTAGAAATGTGAATTTGTATAGACTTTGCAAAAATGCGGACACACACACACACACACACACACACACACACACACACACACACACACACACACACACACACACACACACACACACACACACACACACACACACACACACACAGAGACAACAACAGTTTTATATATCTAGATATAGAAAAAGAGAGCAGTATTGGTAAGGACTATAAATGTCATAAGAGGAAAAGGAGGGGAAGGACTATTAGACAAAGGAAGAAAGGGGGAAGATGAGAGGGTGACAGACACTACACCTAGGTTAGAGCCGTGTTTCGGCTGTACCACGCGGACAAAATGGCAAAGGTATTTCCACAGACTTATATCAAACATTTTGTTGGTGTTAATAAAGTGAAATGGGTGTTATTGTCCCTGAAGAGACTTCTTCATTTTCATCAATAATATATTTCTGTTCTCTTTCCGACTGAGCACTGTTTAGCTTTTTCTTTTTCACATCTACGAATATTGTTCTCCCCCCCCCCCCCTCTCTCTCTCTCTCTCTCTCTCTCTCTCTCTCTCTCTCTCTCTCTCTCTATATATATATATATATATATATATATATATATATATATATACATAATAATAATATTATTTATAGTTATGTATACACTATATACAACTACACACACACACACACACACACACACACACACAAAATTGCTTAATCAAAGACATCATTTACTCATGCACGGTCAACACAAATAACTCTTCTAAAACATATATCGGTGCAACTTCGAACTGCTTCAAGACGAAATATAACTCGCACCTCCACACGTTCAAAAATCGCAATCTAGCCAACTCCACTTCTTTATCCAGCTACATACACTCTCTGAAAACTAGGAATAGAACATATACACTTCAATGGGAGATAGTAGATAGGGCCGCATCGTATAAACCACCTAATACATTATGTAACCTCTGTCTTCTAGAGACCCGAACAATAATCTATTCTAAGCTAGACCTCCTAAATAGAATATCAGAGGTTTTTTCGATCTGCCAGCACTACAACCGACACTCTTTTTATAGCTTTAAACCTAGCTCCTGATGTATAACAATGTCAGATCTGAATTCCTCACCATCATTAACACTTCACCTCTAGGTCTTATCAGCATATAAGTACCCCCACAGCATCACACTCTATGATCAGCTCATCCCTCTACCTAACTCCTTTTTATCTCAAACTTTATACTATACAATAACTATTAGGAATAAACATAAAACTAACACCATTTAATATAATCACTATATCTTGCTTATATTATATTCAGGAATGGATAAATAATAATATGATGAGACACTTAATCTAGTATAGGAAAATAAATTATATTTATAATTAAACATAAAAATTTAATAGCATTATATATATGAAATTCACTTATAACATAATATAATGTATATTAATAGCACAAGAGATTTAACTAGTTAGACCTGTAAACAACTATACATTCTTACCAATTTCCTAACAATTACATATACGTTATTCAGTAATGGATAGATAACAATATAATCAGACCTTTAATGTAAAATAGATTATATTTAAAATTAAACACAAACAAATAGCATTATATAAAAGGGATTCACTTATAACACAATATAATGTATAGTAACACAAAAAATTTAAATAATATATAGCTGTAAACATATTTACATTTTTCTAAATTAATTTACAATGTAATCGCTAGTTACCTCCCCTTTCGTATTAGTTCCCCTTAATATAGATCAAACTCAGTTCCGGAAATTAAACCGTTAGAGAACCTCTCTACAACAACTCGAACCGCGGATAACAATATATTAGAACCGGTATACAATCCATGGCTGTGACTGATTAAAAACATTCACTAAAATAAAACATAGCCAATGTTATGGAAAAGATAGCAATAAAATAGATACTCTCAGCACATACACATCTGAACATTACAGAAACAATTATCACGCTACAGCCACCATAAACTAATAATTTTAATACTAAAAGAGCTTCGCCTGCTTGTAAACATATGTTGTTTTATGTGATACCTTTGCATCGCAGAAATTATATATGTCTAGTACCATTGCTTGTTTCCTTCCTGTTTGAGCCTATTGCATTCGCACTCTCTATACGCTTGCTTATGTACTACTAGAATCCTCGTTTCACGAGTAACTTTCTACCTTAATGCCTCTCTAATTGTTATACTAATCTCTGTTGCATGCATTCCACTCTGTACCTTTTTAACTTTTAATTTTTTATTTTAATTATTGTACAATTCTCTTGAAATCTATGTCGCATCCATTCCACTCTGTAAATTCGAAACTGTTGTTGGCAACATTAATATCCATGTATCTATACGATTGTTCAGTTGAATAGGAGGTTAATTATATGTACAAATATTGCTAATGCTCCGATGATTCAAACGATAGTTTGGAAGAAACGATTGTCAGCAATAACATGATTTGAACATAGCTTTGATTGTTGTGTAATTTATATATATATATATGTGTGTGTGTGGGGGGGGGGGGTGAGGGGTGTGTGTGTGTGTGTGGGTATGTGTGTGTGTGTGTGTGAGAAAAGAGCCAGGATCCCTACGGCTGAGCTCCGGTCGTTTCGACAGCTAGTTCTGAACTTAGGAGTTCAGAACTAGCTATCGAAACGGCCGGAGCTCACCTGTTGGGGTCCTGACTCTTTTCCTATTACCCACTCTACTACCCAAAGTATCGAGTACTCTGGTGCGTTATGGTCCACCTGGTTCCTTACCACACTTCCTTCGTTATATATATATATATATATATATGTATATATATAGAAGTGGTTACACAACAGTTAGTTCACCATACCGAGAACAATTGTTTGACCTCTAGCAGATCCTCAGCTCGTAATGACTTTACGAGCTGAGGATCCGCTAAGGTGAAACAATTGTTTCCGGTATGGTGAACTAACTGTTGTGTAACCACTTCTACCTAACTCGTCCCATGGACTGAGTGCTCTACCACTACGGATATTACCTTCCAGTGTTCTACCCCCCCTCTCTCTCTCTCTCTCTCTATATATATATATATATATATATATATATATGTATATATATATATGTATATATATATATGTATATATATATATGTATATATATATATGTATATATATATATGTATATATATATATATATATGTATATATATATATATATATGTATATATATATATGTATATATATATATGTATATATATATATATGTATATATATATATGTATATATATATATATATATATATATATATATATATATATATATATATATATATATATATATATATATATATATGTATATATATGTATATATATATATATATATATATGTATATATATATATATATATATATATATATATATATATATATATATATATGTATATATATATATATATATATATATATATGGGATCCATTCCATAGCACATTTTGCAGCCAGGGACTTGTATCCCAAATTCCACCACCATAGTTCTTTCTGGACCCTCTTTGGTGTATAGGAATACACAACCATTTTACGTCTATCACATGTCTCACAGAACGGGACGCAGGTCAACCGCCAGTCTTTTTGTCATTATTAAATCGCAATTGCTACATCCGAATAGGCGCCACCAAACGCAAATGAGGTGAATCTAAGAGCGATTGCTAAATTCTTGGATGCTGAGGTCTCCAGAGCAATTAAAACGCTCAAACGTTGCAAGGCCTCTGAAGGGGATAACATTTTGCCCGAGATGTTAAAAGCCTTACGTAGCGAAGTTATCTTCTGCCTGACTCACGTATCCTGGATGGCCTGGAACTCTAGAAAGGCACCAAAGCAATGGCAATCGGTAGTAATAATCCAATTTTTCAAAAAGGGAGACAGAAGAGATTGCTCCAATTATAGTTAAGCCTCGCTGGGAAAGTCTACAATAAGTGTCTAACAAAGAGATTTAGGGATATTGTCAAGTCTAAGGTAGCAGACGAACAGTGGGGTTTTCGTCTCAGATGAAGCACAACCGACTAAATATTCACATGTCTTCGAGATATTGTGCGAGTATTGCCAAGAGGTGTATGCTTGTTTCGTTGACCTGGAAAGGGCATACGACTACGTTATCTGGGACTTGTTTAAGGCCTTACAACTTATCTTATTCCAAAGACATCTTTCTCCGATGACAGAATTCTTCTTCTTCTAATATTGGTTATTCCAATGTCTTGGAATAGTCAATGTTGCTTTTTGAATTTCAGAAACCATGGGTGGGGAACTCTATAAGTAAATCCGACTTATTTCAATCGATCTAGCTTATATCGCCCCCCCCCCACCCCCCCAAGTGATATTGGCTTGTTTTAATATATCATATTACTTCTTTGGGTAGGTAATTTATTAATATATCTTATCATTTCTTTCTGACATCTAAGAATAAGAGACAATTAACTATACACACGCACACACACCTATGTATATATATGTATCTCCCATGTACGTCAATACTCATATTTTCCATTTCTCCGAGGGTTCTTAACCCCACTATCAGGCTAAATAAGTTCTTTAATTTCTTTAGTCAAAAATACGACGATAGCTAACATTTCTAATAATTTCAAACCAACTCGCTGTTTCGAAAATATTCCTACTTCTCTCTCTCTCTCTCTCTCTCTCTCTCTCTCTCTCTCTCTCTCTCTCTCTCTATATATATATATATATATATATATATATATATATATATATATATATATATAAAAGGTAAACAGAAATTACAACACAATCGGTACAGTATATGGAAAGTATAAATTAGGTTAACGCTTGATATAGCAGGAAGAGAGTCTAAACGTTTCGGACGCTAGTCCTTCATCAGAAGAAATAATGAGAAATAAAATAGATTAAGGGGACAGGCGGAATGGAATTTAAAAAAATGTCTTTAGATCTGAGAAGAATGTGGTAGAGGAAAAGTGGTAGAGAGTCGTCGAATATTTAAATACAAGAAGCAAAGAAAATTTCAAAGACACGATATATATATATATATATATATATATATATATCGTATCTTTGATATTTACTTATTGTTCCACAATGCTTCAAGCAAACTTCAATACTCTCTTATCCTTACACCTGAGCCAGGAATTGTTTGCATCCGTAAGGGAACTGTTTAGACTGTCGGAGAAATGGGCCAACGCTGGCTGCCAAATTATTTTCCTGAAACGCTGCCTAAAAAAACGATGTCATCCCCAACACCATCAAGAACATCCGCTTACCAGTAAGCCTACGTACACCAGCCTTCCAAAACACCACTAACCGCATACATCGCACGTGTATTAAACAGATCCTGAGACAACTCAACCGCCAATTACACGTCCATAAGTGGACACTCTCAGAGCGGACACATCGACTGCCTATAGCACCCGGAGACTTGCTCCTAAAAATCACTAAAGCAATCGACCAGTGCTACCACTCCAGAGTCCAATACGAGAAAAAACGGCTCAAGCGAAAATATGAGTGGATCTTGTCGAAACGCCACAACGAGAACATCGACACTAACGAACAGACGGACCAGAACCACGTGGAAAACAACAACTTAACAACCGCCACCGCCGCAACCACCAACACCGAGCCATACCTCAACGATGCGACGCACCTGGTCACCAACCTAACCGGCACTCTCACGAGCGACGAGCTGAAACTCCTACACCTCGGACCTAAGTTCATCGTCACACAACGTCTCGACGACAGACTCAAACTCAACATCGAGGTCAACTTTTGTCGAGCCGCTTACCAACTTAAATGGGTGACCGCTATCAACAGCGCCACAGATAATAACAGCGCCGACACAACCCACCCCAAGTTCCCCACTTACCACCCCGACAACCCACTCCACCCCCCACCCACCAACCACGAACTCGACACTAAACTCATCAGGCTAAAACACTCCATCTCGGATATACTTCACAAACTCACACACACACGCACAACACATAACCTCACCAAATCTCAACTCACCACTCTCTCCAACCTAAAATCGAAGAACCTCATCTATTTCCCCTCCGACAAGGGAAAAGAATTCTGCGTCATCAGCAGAGAGGCCTACAACACCCTGGCCCTCCAACACCTTGACGATGACAACCTCTACTCCAAGGTCACGGGAATCACTCCCGCGCAGATAGAAGAACACATCAACTCCGCCTGGACCAACATCTGCGACCGGCGGAAGCTCCCGAAGAAGCTGAGATACAACCTCCTCACGAGGAACAGCAGACTACCCGCCTTCTACCACCTCGTGAAAACACACAAACAGGGACCCGAACTGAAAATCAGGCCCATCGTATCGAGCGTGGAGGGACCACTCTACAAAATTTCATGGCTCCTAGCCAGAATACTCAATCCCATCTTAGACACCTTGCCGGGACACGTTAACAGCTCCGAGGAGATGTTGAAGCGCCTGCATCAAATGGATCCCGACACCAGAAGGAATAACAGATATGCCTTCAGCCTTGATGTAGTCGCTCTCTACACCTCGGTCCCGGCACTCCCGGCCGTCAATATACTAATGGAACGCGTCCAATCCACCGACCTACACTGCTTCGGGCTCACCACCACTGACAGCCACCAACTCCTATCCATCGTCGTCGACAACACCTACTTCGGATTCCTTGACCAAATATACCAACAAACCTCGGGATGCCCATGGGATCAAGCCTATCAGGTGTGCTAGCGATCTCCTACATGGACAACCTCGAACGCAAGGCACTCAACGCCTGCCACCCCAACGCCGTAGCCTTTTTCTCAAGATACGTGGACGATATCCTCATCCTCACATCTTCCCAAGACACGGCGAACAGAATCTATGAGACGTTCAACAACACGGACGAGAACATTGACTTCAGTGTTGAACACCCCAACGAAGACGGGTCACTTGCCCACCTCGACTTCCAAATCAACATCACGGAACAAGGAGGGATCCACTGCAACTTCTACAGAAAGGCAGCCTTCAGGGACCTATTCGTTCACTACAAGTCCGCCGTCCCTAACAGTGCCAAAAGAGGATACATCACGAACGAGATCGCGCGAATCAAAAACAGATGCAGCGATCCCGCGAGTGGTGTCACTCATACCAAGCGATTCCTCGAGGTGCTGGAGACGAACGGGTACCCTACCTCGATCACAGACAGAATAGGAGACACCAGACGCAAGAGACAGAGAAGCACCCAAGGCAAGTGCTTCCTTAAAATGCCACACCTGGGCGAGAAAACCACCAACGCTATCCGCAAGGCTATACGGAGGGAGGGCCTCGACATCCACCTGGCCCACTCAGGCCCCTCCCTGCGAAGATGCCTCTCCAGGAAACCCGAAAAATCTACTGACGCATGCTCCCTCAGAGACTGCCCGATACGCCATGCTAACTGTTGCCTACGCACATACGTCGTGTATAAGATAGAATGTGACAGGTGCAACCAATACTACATAGGTAGCACAATTCGACCTTTGCACATCCGGATCAAGGAACACACTAAAACCAGGGCCTCGTCTTTCCGGAAACACATAGACAAATGCGGAAACAAAGACGGAAGGCCCATTGTCACAATTCTAGCGACTGAAAGAAACGTCGGCACGTTACGTATCAAGGAAGCGCTTTTTATCAAACGACTGCAACCGCAAATAAACAACCGATCAGAGAGAAGCGAAATGAAATGGCTGGTTTAAGTTAACAAGCGATGCAACAACACACAACACACGCACACACACACACGCAAACGAGACAACTACACACACACACGCACACACACACAGTAGCATTCTACCATACGAACATACTACACTGCCAATACAGATGAACAAGGCAACAACACACACACACACACACACACACACACATACACACACACACACACACACACACACACAAGCGAGACAACAACACACGCACACACACACATAGTAACATTTAACAAACAGGCAGAGAATGGACTGACAGCTAGCGCCATCCCACTCCCTCATTCGGCTGCTGACCTCTGTACGACCGACCCCATTTCACGCGCACGCGCGCTCTGCCGAATACCTCAGATATTCAAAACAACAAACAGCGAAAGACGTGTTCCGGACTTGTCCGACAGACAACCTTTTCCCCCACCCCGGAAAAAACCCCAGTTGATGGATGTGAATCCGAAATATATAGGGACTATTAAATCTCTCCCAAGGTAACTCTCTCTTGTGTTGTTATTTTTATTTTAACCTTTATACTCTTCCCTCATTCTACACATTTCACACATCTTATACACACCACGCATCTCAACGTACACCCACTTACATCTCTCTCTCGACCACCGGACCTTGTTACCCGGAGATTTACCCATTTGCATTGTCGAGGCTTCCAAACGACTTAAAGATATATATATATATATAGAGAGAGAGAGGGAGAGATGCATATATATATATATATATATATATATATATATATATATATATATATATATATATATATATATATATATATATATATATATATATATATATGTAGATAAATCTACCAAGAGTTTACGGTAGTGTCCAATCCGTATGAAGAACTCAATGTATTCCGGATATCATGGAAAGAAGAGATGTAATGAAAATCCAATTTCGGTGAAAGATAAATGGTATACAGAGTCAAGATAAAATGTTAAACAAATAATGAACAAACAATTCCTTATATTAAACAAAAAAAGTTCACTATTTAACGATCGTTTCTAGGGTATATATGTGTTATAATTGGTATGCATATTTAACAGATCTATGTACAAAATTATACAAAATTATACAAATTATCAAGATTAAATATACATACCTAACTCATACATACGCCGTCTTCAGAAATAATCAATAGTTTTCTCATCTGAGTATATATATATATATATATATATACTCAGATGAGAAAACTATTGATTCTCGCCTGTTTTCAAGTCCAGCAGTTGCATGAACCGGTGAGATCGTCCTGATGAGAAGCAGTTCAGTTCGAAATACATCGACGATTGTCCCCCTTGTTTCTGATCGGACACCGCCAGGTGGCAATAGCCTGCGGTGTTTTTGCATAGTCACGGCTTTCTAAATGTTTATTTATAAACATATCGTATTTCTTTAGAAATACAAAATTCCAATACATATCTGTATACAGCTATGCTCGAAGCTAAATCCTAATATATATATATATATATATATATATATATATATATTCTCCACTCACACTATGCTAAACCCATGGCCTCCAAATACCTGATACTAAAAAACTCAGCAATGTCCAGTAGTGCTAAGTTTAATATTCTGATCGCAGACTTGGTACGAGTGATGAAGAACGAGTCCCGCATGTGCGACCCAACAGAAATGGAAAGACACATCCAACACTTCATCAACCGAATGCAGTTCTCTGGCTACAACCAAAGAGACAGAATTAGAGTATACGAAGGAGCCACGGAGAAGTATAAGACCCTCATAGAACTGGACATGAAAGGAATTTGCTCATTATACAGGAGCAAATCATGGAATAGCTTAGATAGGGCTAGACATAAGATAGGGAAAGCCACCTCATGGTACGACAACCAGAGATACCAGAGTGTCATATTTGTGGACGCTACCCCTGGAGGGAAATTTGCTAACCAGTGTAGAAAGGCCCCGAGAAAGACCCACTTAAAGATTAATGTGGTAGAAAAGCCAGGAACCACCATAAAATCCCTGATCAGCAAAACCTACCCTTTTAAGAAAACCCACTGTACTAATAGGAAATGTATCATATGTAAAGTAAACCCCCAGATAAACTGTAAAACTAGAAACGTAGTCTATAGCATAAGATGTACAGAGGGTACTTGCAGAAACATGACAACAACATACCTAGGCGAGACAGCTCGTAGCATAGGTGAAAGGATAGACCAACACTGGGGGGAACTAAAAGGACGAAAAAACGGTTCAGTACTATACGAACATGCCAGACAACAACACGACGGTAACATAGACAACATAGAAATTAGAATAATATCTAAACATAGAAATAACACAGCAGATAGGCAAAACAGAGAGGCCAGCGAAATAGAACTTAGAAAGCCAAGGCTAAACAGAAAAAAATGAATGGAATAACAACACCCAAACAAACAACACTGACCTAAGAGAAGTCTAAATAAATAAATACATACACAAGCACAATAACAACAAACACATATAAACACACACTAGTAAACTAAGATAGAATACAATAACCAATACACAGTCACCCAAACACGAACACACACCAAACAAAACACAATACACACACGCAAATGCATGCGCAGAGAAGACAAAAAAATAAACAAATAAATAAATAAATAAACAGACTAAATAAAGATGGCGTAGGGATACAATGCAACGGGAGGAAACATAATAGCACCACTGACGATGTTGTAGATGTGGAACGAAAGAACTTTGTTAGACTATATATATGTGGTTGTGTCTATATTGTATCTGTATTTTTGACCGTTGGTCAGTCAATGGTAACATTGAGGACCGAAAAAATTAAATTAACCGATATAAAGGACACAGAAGCGAAAACCAACCAAACAGTGAGTGTGTTCTGTTATTAATTCTGGCAATATTACACAAAAATGACCCTCCCCAAGTATAACAATATTTGTTTCGACACACGATTTCATATAAAAAACCTCGCTAAACTATATATATATATATATATATATATATATATATATATATATATATATATATATATATATTTGAAGCATGAATGTATAAGAATTTATAGAATAATGAGAAACTCAACGCAAAGAAAACTTCCCAAACAGTA
Source organism: Eledone cirrhosa (assembly GCA_964016885.1). Lineage (NCBI taxonomy): Eukaryota > Metazoa > Mollusca > Cephalopoda > Octopoda > Eledonidae > Eledone > Eledone cirrhosa. The sequence goes on along the minus strand of CAXHJY010000233.1, from coordinate 1,395 downwards.
AGATGTCATCAATGTCTTTGATCCCCTTTTCCACCCTAACCCTTTACAATTTAAACAGGCCGTTTAAATCATAAAACTATGACATTATTTAGCTATACGATTATGTTCCTTGTCTATTATTCTTTAAATTGGTATTCTAATCTACCGCCTTTTTATCTTATTAACGAGAAGATCGAAAGATTGAATCTGAAGTTGCATTTTGTGAGCTGTCAATTATTTTGTTATAATATTCAGTGTATTGAATAATCTATAACATTGTTACTTCTTTGTACGTTAGTCCAACATGTTAGTACATGTTATAATATAACATAATATAATGTAATTATTTCTACTTTTGGCACAAGGCCAGCAATTATATCAGTACATTACTGGTAGTTTAATTTATCGACCCCGTAAGGATGAAAGGCAAAGTTAACCTCGAATATAATGGTTTCTTATATAGGCACAAGGCCAGCAATTTTGGGAGAGAGTAAAGTCGATTAAATCGACCCCAGTGCGTGACTGGTACTTTATTTTATCGACCCCGTAAGGATGAAAGGCAAAGTTAACCTCGGCGGGATTTGAACTTTGTAAAGGGACGTAACTATGCTAGAAAGCATGGCGTCCAACCCTCTACCGATACTGCCAATTCACATAATATAATATAATATAATATAATATAATATAACTTAATATAATGTAATATAATATGATATAATATAATATAATTGTTTCTACTTTTGACACAAGGCCAGCAATTACCCAGTGTATTACTGGTACTTTATTTTATCGACCCCGTAAGGGTGAAAGGCAAAGTTAACCTCGACGGGACTTGGACTCAGACCGTAAAGAGACGTAACTCTGCTTGAAACATGGCGTCCGACTCTCTACCGATACTGCCAATCCTCCGCCTTAATATAATATAATGTAATGTAATATAATTGTTTATACTTTTGGCACAAGGCCAGAAATTACCCAGTACATTACTGGTATCGACCCCGTAAGGATGAAAGCAAAGTTAACCTCGACATGATCAAAATTAGATTTCCCAAAATAGGTGAACCCCTTTTTGGGATGCAAGAGAAAATTCAGCGTTAATTTCCACACCTACATGCAGAGGCTAAGAGATTTGCTTTGCCTTTTCCAAGCTCATACTTAGTCGAGGGGAGGTTTGGTGCTGTTTCCAGACTGCACAGTAAGTCTCGCAACCACTACAATGTAATTACACGTGGAGATCTCTGGCTAGATCTTAGAAAAATTCAGCCTCATGTCAACGAGTTAGCTAGACTCCATGAAGCTCAAGGGTCCCATTGAAATGAGGTCAAAGTTAAAGTAAGTTAATTTATCCGAAAACTTAGATATGCTATTGTTACAAAGCAAACTAATAATTTTTTTATTTGTAGTTGCAGTCTGACT
>CAXHJY010000232.1:15000-54155 GCA_964016885.1 Eledone cirrhosa | reverse complement strand
ACCAATTTGAAAATAACAAGTTTGGCTTTTACATATAGCTCCCTTCTTCTTATGACAAAGCTGAAGTTCAAATAAGGCAAGGTCTCTGTGGAAGATTAAATTCAGCCTAAGATGTTAAAAGACTTAAATAGAGGAGGTATTCTCTAGCTGATTCATGTATGCCAGGTGGCCTGGATCTCTGGAAAGGCACCTAAGCAATGGCTATCGGGAGTGATAATCCCAATTTTCAAAAAGGGAGACAAGAGAGATTGTTCCAATTACAAGGGGATTTCCTTGTTAAGCCTCTCCAGTAAAGTCTATGCTAAGTGTCGAGCAAAGAGATGCAGGGAGATTGTCAACTCCAAGCTAGCTGATGAACAGTGAGGTTTTCGTCCCAGACACAGCACAGCCAATAAAATATTCACACTGCAGCAGGTCTTCAAAAAATTGTGGGAGTATTGCTAAGAGGTGCATGCTTGTTTTGTTGACCTTGAAAAGGCATATGACTGTGTTCCATGCGACTTGTTGTGGAAGATTCTGCTGGAGTATGAAATTTCTTCCTCTAAAAATATGCTAATGTTAAAATTGACAATCATCATCATCACCATTTTATGTCTATTTTTCCATGCTTGCATGGGTTGGACAGGTCTTTTCCAGCACAACATCCTTCCACTTATTACAGTCCTTCGTTATCTCCTCTGTGATCTTCAGTGATTTGGGATCAGCTCACATTGCCTCCACCCAGATTATCCTAAGCTAGCATGCAGCTAGGTATAAAACATTAAATAGACAACACTATGAGAGAACAACTGTCTGACTCGTTTATTTTGTTTAATAATTGAAAATATTTGTGTTTAGTGGACAGTGAACAAATAACAGAAATTGCCCAGTGGTTAGCCTGTGTCTACCGTAGCTTGGATGAAATGGGAAACAATGAAGATATTTTTGCAAAACTCTCTGAGATACGGATAATTCCTTTGAGTTCTTCTGTTCTAACAACACTTAACACGGCAGCTGTATTTCTTTCAATGGATTCCAAGGAAAATCCTTTACAAAAACAAAATGGTAAGTAACTATCAACATATACTATTATGAATTGGCAGTATCTGTAGAGGGTCGGGCGCCATGCTTTGCAGCACAGTTACGTCCCTTTACGGACTGAGTTCAAATCCTGCTAAGGTTAACTTTGCCTTTCATCCTTACGGGGTCGATAAAATAAAGTACCAGTAATACACTGGGATAATTGCTGGCCTTGTGCCAAAAGTAGAAACAATTATATATTTCACCAGATGTCTTTAAAGACCAGATGTATGTAGCTATCAATATGTACTATTATATATCAATACCAGATCTAAGTAACTATTATATATTTCACCAGATGTCTTTAAAGACCAGATGTATGTAGCTATCAATATGTACTATTATATATCAATACCAGGTGTCTTTAAAGACCAGATCTAAGTAACTATCAACATGTATTATTATATATTTCAGTAGAGGGTCGGACGCCATGCTTTGCAGCACAATTACGTCCCTTTACGGACTGAGTTCAAATCCCGCCGAGGTTAACTTTGCCTTTCATCCTTACGGGGTCGATAAAATAAAGTACCAGTAATGCACTGGGTAATTGCTGGCCTTGTGCCATGAGTAGAAACAATTATATATTTCACCAGATGTCTTTAAAGACCAGATCCACTTCCATATTGCATGTTCTAAATTGTCCAAATATTTCAATCAACCAATCTTATTGGAGTTTATTAACAGTATTTTTCTTTCAAGTTCTTGGTTGAGAAATGTTTGTTTATGTAATTTGAATTTTCGCACTAACTCTACTTCTTTAGATAAATTCCTGCTGCTCTGGAATGACTTGAGAACTCTTCATGCAGGATTGTTCTCTACAGATGATCCTGAAATCAATATACAAGTACATAAACTCATCCTTCAGATTGGAGTGCAACCTCTACTCTCAGACAATATTATTAATCATCATATTTTACCAATTTTACAGTCTGATGATTGGAAGGTCAGCTTATACTTAATATTCTTATCAACAATCTCTGTGTGTGTCTGTATATATGTATATATATGTATGTGTGTATGCGTGTTTATGTCCATGTCCTATAACTTAGTGGTTTGACAAAAGAGGTTGATGAAATAAGTCCCAAGCTTGAAAAAAAAGGTAATGGGGTTGCTATGATCAACTAAATCCTTTCAAGGCAGTGCTCTAGCATGGTTGCTATCTAATGATTGAAAGAAACCAATTTAAGATTAAAAGAATCAAGTCTTATGGCATTCTGAATAAAATCTTTATATTTCTGGATTTTATTTATATGAAATTGGAATTGTTAAGCATTTAAATAGTAGCCACTGGCAACATCTTTTTCAGTATCTAAGGATCTTTAACCAATTTTTATAAGCATCCTACATCTATAAATATATATATATATATAATAATAATAATAATTAGTGAAAAAAAATCACTGGAAGCTGGAGAAGTTAATATTAATTTTGGAATTTTTCAGGGTGACTCTTTATCACCACTTTTATTCTGCATAGCACTTATACCATTAAGTAAAATGCTCAATGAAACAAACATGGATATAAAGTCTATGACAAAACCATTAATCACTTGTTCTACATGGTTGACCTGAAACTATTTTCAAAAAATGATGAGCAATTGCAAGGGCTATTATCCACTGTGGAGCAGTTCAGTGATGTTATTAAAATGGAGTTTGGACTAGATAAATGCGCCAAAGCCACATTCACCAGAGAAAAGCTGCTGAGAAGTTCAGACATTAATCTTGATTGGGGGAATGTGATTAGAGAACTTGATCAAGAGGAAACTTACAAATATCTAGGTGTTTGTGAAGGAGACAGAATCAAGCACTCAACAATGAAGGAAAGGATAAGGAAGGAATGTTACTGCAGAGTAAGAGCAATCTTAAGAACGGAGTTAAATGCAAACAATAGGATCGATGCCATAAACATGCTTGCCATACCAGTAGTAACTTAGTTTCAATGTCATCAACTGGTCAAGCACAGAGATTCATAGGCTCGATACAAAAATTAAAAAATTCTTAAACATGCACAGAATGCATCACCCTATGGCAGATACAGATAGAATATATCTCCCTAGGAAAGAAGGAGGACGTGGATTGATCCAGTTAGATACTGCTTTGAAAACTGCAACAATTGGATTATCTACATATCTAAGGGAGGCACATGATTGGATGATCAAACTCGTTTTGAAACATGAAAGGATCAAAAGATCATACTCCATTACAAAAGATGCACAAAGATACAGTAATGGACTACAAATTTCAGAAGTTCCCTTTACTGCTGAAATGAAAAACACAGAAAAAGTAAAGCAGGTAAAAGTAACTGCAAAGAAAGAACTGCTACAGAAACTGGCTAAGAAATGGCAAGAAAAGCCTTTGTACCCAGAAAGAGCTAATAATCCTGATGTTGACAAAACTTTAACCCATCAGTGGTTGGTATCCTCTGGACTGAAATCGGAGATTGAAGGGCTGATTATATCAGTACAAGATCAGTGTCTGCCAACAAAAAATTATGAAGCCAACATAATAAAACATGGATGCAACCCATTATGCCATGTATGTAAAAAAACAACCAGAGACCATTGACCATATAATTTCAATGTGCAGTCCTATAGCTCCAACCGAATACCTAAACAGGCACGACAGTGCTGCACAATACATACATTGGGTAATGTGTAAGCATTTTGACCTGACCCATCAAAAGAATTGGTGGGAGCATCAACCACCTCCCGTACTTGAAAAAGATCACATCTCAATCTTGTGGAACTTTAGCATCCAAACAGACCAAAAAATAGATGCAAATAGACCTGATATAATACTGAAGGACTTTAAAAAGAGGGTATGCCTGCTAATTGATATGTCCATTCCAATAGACAAGAATGTATCTATAAATACATTTGAAAAATTGAGCAAGTATAAAGAGCTGGAAGTTGAGAACTAAAACAATACCAGTGGTTGTAGGCGTTCTAGGAATGATTACTTATCCCAAATTCCAGGAAACCCGTGTATAGGAGAAATACAAAAGATAGTACTAATGGGAACTGCCCATATACTAAGGAAGATTCTGTCACTATAAGTACATCACAAGTCTAAACACCTAAAGATGCATGTGTGTGTATGTGTGTTCTTCCTTGAACATGGCATACCTTGGCTCTTGTGGTCATTGGTTGTGACTTGATGATAACTCGTATGAACATAAAGCAAGATAAATGAAATAATAATAATAAAAGGACGATTTGTTATGTCTTCATTATGTAAATGTTATGAAGACATAACAAATCATCCTTTTATTATTATTATTTCATTTATCTTGCTTTATGTTCATACGAGTTATCATCAAGTCACAACCAGTGACCACAAGAGCCAAGATATGCCATGTTCAAGGAAGAACACACATACACTTGTGGTTAATAAAGAAATCATTATCATAGTTACACTACTTAGTTCTACACTTTTTTACCAATCAGAAACTACACATCGAATGCTCACGTGGGTGATCCTACAGTAACTGCACATTACATTCCCTATATATATCATCATCATCATATATATATATATAGAGAGAGAGGTTTATGATGCTTAAACCCAACCTGGAACAACTAATAGCCGCTGTAAACACCAAAAAAATAAGGACCTCAACCACCAGACACAACATAAATACCACGGGGCAATCTGTCACCTACAGCCCAAACACAGAACTGAATGGCAGGTCGAACTCCACACCGTGTTCATCCTTAGAGGCTACCACCAACACCAACTGCAGACATAACAACAAAACATGCAACTGCCGACACAGAAACCAGTGTCCCCTACAAAATAATTGTCTGGCCAAAAACGTAATATAGAAGTGTGAGGTCCAAACCCATAATTCCAGACATGCATGCATCAAGGCCACATCCAAAACATTCAAGGCCTGTTACTACAACCACAAGAGAACCTTCAATAATAAGAGCAAGCAATCGTGCACCAGACTGGCAGACGTTGTATGGAGACTCAAAGACTCACAAACTGGGTTTAGGTTGTACTCGAGTTTGGTTAAACATGCAACACCTCAATTTCCGGCCCAGAGGAAGTGCTGGCTTTGTATTGCCGAAGCCATGGAGATCACCAAATTAATTCCAAAATACTGTTGAGATGTCAACACGTCAGAAACACAACATTCTCAGCCCTATCATTCAGGAATATCAACCCAACAAATGCTAACTACCAATTAAGGACCACCCAACCAAGTAATATTGTTTCACTTCGTATTTTCACCTTATTCATCAATCCCAAACAACCATTTTCCATGTATCTCACTCAATTTCACATTATTTCATTTTATTTTATTTCATTTCATTTTATCCATTTTATTCCTTGTCCCTTTTCATCTTATCCCTCCTAACTTCAAAACAGCTCCATTCCAACACCAAAACTTAAATACTTATTCCTCCCCGCCATTCATCTTCAACCTCACCATCTCTGCCTTCGTAACATCCCCCTTCATCTTCTACTTTACCATCACCGTCATCATCATCACAATCATATTCACCATAAACCACACAGCCACCACCTTTTCCTCTTCCTCTACTTCTCATCTTCCTCCTCCTTCTTCTTCTTCTTCTACCCTTCACTTGTATGCTAACCATTATCCCCCATAACAATATGGTCCCATCTGCTATTCTTGCTGCCTCTTTTTCCCTTTCATTCTTCCCAATTTTGATAATTTCATCTAAACCCAATAACATGTATATAAAATGAACACGGGACATGTGTCAACAGTTTGGATGGGACCACTCTCATATCTGAAAATTAAGAATCGGGATCCGATCACATGATCAAGCCCGAGCTTATCGATATGGAAACAAATTGTAATATGTAATAAAGTTTACAAAAGCTGCAATTCTTATTGTCACTTTATATATACTCTGTAAACTACAGCAGCCTTAAACCTGGAGCACAACCCAACGAGAGACGGACATAGTAACAGCATCAAGTGCTTCGACCAGCGTCGCCGCTAGTAACTACAAGTTACCCACCTAATAACCTATATATATATATATATATAAATGTAGGATGCTCAAGTGCAGAAAATAACTGCAATTACAGTCAGTTGCTTTGAAATAGCTTATAAAAATCAGGCAAAGATCCTTAGAAACTGAAAAAAGTGTACCCAGTGGCTGCTATGAAAAATTAAACTCCATATCTCTCAGATACCTGCTGAGTGCTCTCCCCACTGAGCTAAGGGATGCCTGACAACATCTTACTTTCTAAATTATGGAGCTGAATCAAACAGCTTTTGAAAATGTAAACAAGCATCATGTGTGAAGCTCAAATATTCGAACTTACAGAGTACTGAGGAAATAAATGTATAGGAGATGTCGGTTACTCGAGCTCGGAAAATAACTTAAATTACAGTCTGTTGCTATAAAATAGTTTATAAAAATTGGGTAAAGAGCCTTAGCGACAGAAAAAGATTAAGATCAGTCTGTAGCTATAATAGAAAACACTTGTCCAAAGTGTCATACAGTGCAATTCAACTGAAAACTCTATGGTTATGAAACAAACTTAACCACACAGGCAAGCCTGGGCTTATATATATATGGATATGTATATGTATATGCAAATAACAGTACCATCCAGTTCCACACAGTAAATGTGGTTGGTATTAGGAAGGACATCCAACAGTCGTAAAAACCCAGCCAATACACAGTCCTGATATGAGCAAGGTAAGGCGCAGTCATCTGGCCAGACTTGTCTCCTAACAAGACCACCCAATTCCACACTGTAAACATGGTTGGTGTTAGGAAAGGCATCCAGCTGTAAAAATCCCAGCCAAAATACAGTTCCGTTTGAGCAATGTATGGCGCGACCAGCTGGCCAGACTTGTCTCATAATGTGGACAACCCATCTAACCCGTCCAAGCATAGAAAATAGACATTAAATGGTGATGCGGATGATGTTGATGTTATATATATTTACTTTTTTTTAGTTGAAGAATGAAGCAGTTCTGGTGAACTATGTTATGTTCATGAAATACCAATGTGATGAAAATCCAAATTCCTTTGTCTTTTCTGGCTTGTCTTCTATTGTTTACTTGAAGACCAACAAAGGTTTTCTCTGCCCAGATGAGGCTGCAATTCATTTTACTCGATCTTATGGCAATAAGATGAACTTGAGTAAAGAACTACCAGGTAAGAACTGATTTTTCATCATTATCATTATCATTATCATCATCATTAGTTTCACGTTTGTTTACCTGTTCTGGAAAACCTGCCATACAGTATGTTTTTCCATAGACTATCTTGATTGCTTCTTTTCAAGTTGTTGGTTTGCCATTATAATCAGTACCTTTCTCTACCTACTTTCAATATCATTTTACCCAACCTGAAGGTTTACAGCACAGTTATATCACCAGCATATGTCTAGTGGTAATGTTGGTACCAACTTACTCTAGAGACAGTGTCATAGCTGTTTAGTGATAATGTTGGTACCAACTTACTCTAGGGACAGTGTCATAGCTGTTTAGTGGTAATGTTGGTACCAACTTACTCTAGGGACAGTGTCATAGCTGTTTAGTGATAATGTTGGTACCAACTTACTCTAGGGACAGTGTCATAGCTGTTTAGTGGTAATGTTGGTACCAACTTACTCTAGGGACAGTGTCATAGCTGTTTAGTGATAATGTTGGTACCAACTTACTCTAGAGACAGTGTCATAGCTGTTTAGTGGTAATGTTGGTACCAACTTACTCTAGAGACAGTGTCATAGCTGTTTAGTGATAATGTTAGTACCAACTTACTCAAGAGACAGTGTCATAGCTGTTTAGTGGTAATGTTGGTACCAACTTACTCAAGGGACAGTGTCATAGCTGTTTAGTGGTAATGTAGGTACCAACTTACTCTAGGGACAGTGTCATAGCTGTTTAGTGATAATGTTGGTACCAACTTACTCTAGGGACAGTGTCATAGCTGTTTAGTGGTAATATTGGTACCAACTTACTCTAGGGACAGTGTCATAGCTGTTTAGTGGTAATATTGGTACGAACTTACTCTAGAGACAGTGTCATAGCTGTTTAGTGGTAATGCTGGTACCAACTTACTCTAGGGACAGTGTCGTAACTGCTTAGTGGTAATGTTGGTACCAACTTACTCTAGGGACAGTATAATAGCTGTTTAGTGGTAATGTTGGTACCAACTTACTCTAGGGACAGTGTCGTAACTGCTTAGTGGTAATGTTGGTACCAACTTACTCTAGGGACAGTGTCGTAACTGCTTAGTGGTAATGTTGGTACCAACTTACTCTAGGGACAATGCCATAGCTGTTTAGTGGTAATGTTGGTACCAACTTACTCTAGAGACAGTGTTGTAGCTGTTTAGTGGTAATGTTGGTACCAACTTACTCTAGGGACAGTGTCATAGCTGTTTAGTGGTAATGTTGGTACCAACTTACTCTAGGGACAGTGTCATAGCTGTTTAGTGGTAATGTTGGTACCAACTGACTCTAGAGACAGTGTCATAGCTGTTTAGTGGTAATGTTGGTACCAACTTACTCTAGAGACAGTGTCATAGCTGTTTAGTGGTAATGTTGGTACCAACTTCCTCTAGAGACAGTGTCATAGCTGTTTAGTGGTAATGTTGGTACCAACTTACTCTAGGGACAGTGTCATAGCTGTTTAGTGGTAATGTTGGTACCAACTTACTCTAGAGACAGTGTCATAGCTGTTTAGTGGTAATGTTGGTACCAACTTACTCTAGGGACAGTGTCATAGCTGTTTAGTGGTAATGTTGGTACCAACTTACTCTAGGGACAGTGTCATAGCTGTTTAGTGGTAATGTTGGTACCAACTTACTCTAGGGACAGTGTCATAGCTGTTTAGTGGTAATGTTGGTACCAACTTACTCTAGGGACAGTGTCATAGCTGTTTAGTGGTAATGTTGGTACCAACTTACTCTAGGGACAGTGTCATAGCTGTTTAGTGATAATGTTGGTACCAACTTACTCTAGGGACAGTGTCATAGCTGTTTAGTGGTAATGTTGGTACCAACTTACTCTAGGGGCAGTGTCAAAGCTGTTTAGTGATAATGTTGGTACCAACTTACTCTAGAGACAGTGTCATAGCTGTTTAGTGGTAATGTTGGTACCAACTTACTCTAGAGACAGTGTCATAGCTGTTTAGTGATAATGTTGGTACCAACTTACTCAAGAGACAGTGTCATAGCTGTTTAGTGGTAATGTTGGTACCAACTTACTCAAGGGACAGTGTCATAGCTGTTTAGTGGTAATGTAGGTACCAACTTACTCTAGGGACAGTGTCATAGCTGTTTAGTGATAATGTTGGTACCAACTTACTCTAGAGACAGTGTCATAGCTGTTTAGTGGTAATGTTGGTACCAACTTACTCTAGGGACAGTGTCATAGCTGTTTAGTGGTAATATTGGTACCAACTTACTCTAGGGACAGTGTCATAGCTGTTTAGTGGTAATATTGGTACGAACTTACTCTAGAGACAGTGTCATAGCTGTTTAGTGGTAATGTTGGTACCAACTTACTCTAGGGACAGTGTCGTAACTGCTTAGTGGTAATGTTGGTACCAACTTACTCTAGGGACAGTATAATAGCTGTTTAGTGGTAATGTTGGTACCAACTTACTCTAGGGACAGTGTCGTAACTGCTTAGTGGTAATGTTGGTACCAACTTACTCTAGGGACAGTGTCGTAACTGCTTAGTGGTAATGTTGGTACCAACTTACTCTAGGGACAATGCCATAGCTGTTTAGTGGTAATGTTGGTACCAACTTACTCTAGAGACAGTGTTGTAGCTGTTTAGTGGTAATGTTGGTACCAACTTACTCTAGGGACAGTGTCATAGCTGTTTAGTGGTAATGTTGGTACCAACTTACTCTAGGGACAGTGTCATAGCTGTTTAGTGGTAATGTTGGTACCAACTGACTCTAGAGACAGTGCCATAGCTGTTTAGTGGTAATGTTGGTACAAACTTACTCTAGAGACAGTGTCATAGCTGTTTAGTGGTAATGTTGGTACCAACTTACTCTAGAGACAGTGTCATAGCTGTTTAGTGGTAATGTTGGTACCAACTTACTCTAGGGACAGTGTCATAGCTGTTTAGTGGTAATGTTGGTACCAACTTACTCTAGAGACAGTGTCATAGCTGTTTAGTGGTAATGTTGGTACCAACTTACTCTAGGGACAGTGTCATAGCTGTTTAGTGGTAATGTTGGTACCAACTTACTCTAGGGACAGTGTCATAGCTGTTTAGTGGTAATGTTGGTACCAACTTACTCTAGGGACAGTGTCATAGCTGTTTAGTGGTAATGTTGGTACCAACTTACTCTAGGGACAGTGTCATAGCTGTTTAGTGGTAATGTTGGTACCAACTTACTCTAGGGACAGTGTCATAGCTGTTTAGTGATAATGTTGGTACCAACTTACTCTAGGGACAGTGTCATAGCTGTTTAGTGGTAATGTTGGTACCAACTTACTCTAGGGACAGTGTCATAGCTGTTTAGTGATAATGTTGGTACCAACTTACTCTAGAGACAGTGTCATAGCTGTTTAGTGGTAATGTTGGTACCAACTTACTCTAGAGACAGTGTCATAGCTGTTTAGTGATAATGTTGGTACCAACTTACTCAAGAGACAGTGTCATAGCTGTTTAGTGGTAATGTTGGTACCAACTTACTCAAGGGACAGTGTCATAGCTGTTTAGTGGTAATGTAGGTACCAACTTACTCTAGGGACAGTGTCATAGCTGTTTAGTGATAATGTTGGTACCAACTTACTCTAGAGACAGTGTCATAGCTGTTTAGTGGTAATGTTGGTACCAACTTACTCTAGGGACAGTGTCATAGCTGTTTAGTGGTAATATTGGTACCAACTTACTCTAGGGACAGTGTCATAGCTGTTTAGTGGTAATATTGGTACTAACTTACTCTAGAGACAGTGTCATAGCTGTTTAGTGGTAATGTTGGTACCAACTTACTCTAGGGACAGTGTCGTAACTGCTTAGTGGTAATGTTGGTACCAACTTACTCTAGGGACAGTGTCGTAACTGCTTAGTGGTAATGTTGGTACCAACTTACTTTAGGGACAGTGTCATAGCTGTTTAGTGGTAATGTTGGTACCAACTTACTCTAGGGACAGTGTCATAGCTGTTTAGTGGTAATGTTGGTACCAACTTACTCTAGAGACAGTGTCATAGCTGTTTAGTGATAATCTTGGTACCAACTTACTCTAGAGACAGTGTCATAGCTGTTTAGTGATAATCTTGGTACCAACTTACTCAAGGGACAGTGTCATAGCTGTTTAGTGGTAATGTTGGTACCAACTTACTCTAGAGACAGTGTCATAGATGTTTAGTGGTAATGTTGGTACCAACTTACTCTAGGGACAGTGTCATAGCTGTTTAGTGGTAATGTTAGTACCAACTTACTCTAGAGACAGTGTCATAGATGTTTAGTGGTAATGTTGGTACCAACTTACTCTAGGGACAGTGTCATAGCTGTTTAGTGGTAATGTTGGTACCAACTTACTCTAGAGACAGTGTCATAGCTGTTTAGTGGTAATGTTGGTACCAACTTACTCTAGAGACAGTGTCATAGCTGTTTAGTGGTAATGTTGGTACCAACTTACTCTAGAGACAGTGTCATAGCTGTTTAGTGGTAATGTTGGTACCAACTTACTCTAGAGACAGTGTCATAGCTGTTTAGTGGTAATGTTGGTACCAACTTACTCTAGAGACAGTGTCATAGCTGTTTAGTGGTAATGTTGGTACCAACTTACTCTAGGGACAGTGTCGTAACTGCTTAGTGGTAATATTGGTACCAACTTACTCTAGAGACAGTGTCATAGCTGTTTAGTGGTAATGTTGGTACCAACTTACTCTAGGGACAGTGTCATAGCTGTTTAGTGGTAATGTTGGTACCAACTTACTCTAGGGACAGTGTCGTAACTGTTTAGTGGTTATGTTGGTACCAACTTACTCTAGAGACAGTGTCATAGCTGTTTAGTGGTAATGTTGGTAGCAACTTACTCTAGGGACAGTGTCATAGCTGTTTAGTGGTAATGTTGGTACCAACTTACTCTAGGGACAGTGTCATAGCTGTTTAGTGGCAATGTTGGTACCAACTTACTCTAGGGACAGTGTCATAGCTGTTTAGTGGTAATGTTGGTACCAACTTACTCTAGGGACAGTGTCATAGCTGTTTAGTGGTAATGTTGGTACCAACTTACTCTAGGGACAGTGTCATAGCTGTTTAGTGGTAATGTTGGTACCAACTTACTCTAGGGACAGTGTCATAGCTGTTTAGTGGTTATGTTGGTACCAACTTACTCTAGGGACAGTGTCATAGCTGTTTAGTGATAATGTTGGTACCAACTTACTCTAGGGACAGTGTCATAGCTGTTTAGTGGTAATGTTGGTACCAACTTACTCTAGGGACAGTGTCATAGCTGTTTAGTGATAATGTTGGTACCAACTTACTCTAGAGACAGTGTCATAGCTGTTTAGTGGTAATGTTGGTACCAACTTACTCTAGAGACAGTGTCATAGCTGTTTAGTGATAATGTTGGTACCAACTTACTCAAGAGACAGTGTCATAGCTGTTTAGTGGTAATGTTGGTACCAACTTACTCAAGGGACAGTGTCATAGCTGTTTAGTGGTAATGTAGGTACCAACTTACTCTAGGGACAGTGTCATAGCTGTTTAGTGATAATGTTGGTACCAACTTACTCTAGAGACAGTGTCATAGCTGTTTAGTGGTAATGTTGGTACCAACTTACTCTAGGGACAGTGTCATAGCTGTTTAGTGGTAATATTGGTACCAACTTACTCTAGGGACAGTGTCATAGCTGTTTAGTGGTAATATTGGTACTAACTTACTCTAGAGACAGTGTCATAGCTGTTTAGTGGTAATGTTGGTACCAACTTACTCTAGGGACAGTGTCGTAACTGCTTAGTGGTAATGTTGGTACCAACTTACTCTAGGGACAGTGTCGTAACTGCTTAGTGGTAATGTTGGTACCAACTTACTTTAGGGACAGTGTCATAGCTGTTTAGTGGTAATGTTGGTACCAACTTACTCTAGGGACAGTGTCATAGCTGTTTAGTGGTAATGTTGGTACCAACTTACTCTAGAGACAGTGTCATAGCTGTTTAGTGATAATCTTGGTACCAACTTACTCTAGAGACAGTGTCATAGCTGTTTAGTTATAATCTTGGTACCAACTTACTCAAGGGACAGTGTCATAGCTGTTTAGTGGTAATGTTGGTACCAACTTACTCTAGAGACAGTGTCATAGATGTTTAGTGGTAATGTTGGTACCAACTTACTCTAGGGACAGTGTCATAGCTGTTTAGTGGTAATGTTGGTACCAACTTACTCTAGAGACAGTGTCATAGATGTTTAGTGGTAATGTTGGTACCAACTTACTCTAGGGACAGTGTCATAGCTGTTTAGTGGTAATGTTGGTACCAACTTACTCTAGAGACAGTGTCATAGCTGTTTAGTGGTAATGTTGGTACCAACTTACTCTAGAGACAGTGTCATAGCTGTTTAGTGGTAATGTTGGTACCAACTTACTCTAGAGACAGTGTCATAGCTGTTTAGTGGTAATGTTGGTACCAACTTACTCTAGAGACAGTGTCATAGCTGTTTAGTGGTAATGTTGGTACCAACTTACTCTAGAGACAGTGTCATAGCTGTTTAGTGGTAATGTTGGTACCAACTTACTCTAGGGACAGTGTCGTAACTGCTTAGTGGTAATGTTGGTACCAACTTACTCTAGAGACAGTGTCATAGCTGTTTAGTGGTAATGTTGGTACCAACTTACTCTAGGGACAGTGTCATAGCTGTTTAGTGGTAATTTTGGTACCAACTTACTCTAGGGACAGTGTCGTAACTGTTTAGTGGTTATGTTGGTACCAACTTACTCTAGAGACAGTGTCATAGCTGTTTAGTGGTAATGTTGGTAGCAACTTACTCTAGGGACAGTGTCATAGCTGTTTAGTGGTAATGTTGGTACCAACTTACTCTAGGGACAGTGTCATAGCTGTTTAGTGGCAATGTTGGTACCAACTTACTCTAGGGACAGTGTCATAGCTGTTTAGTGGTAATGTTGGTACCAACTTACTCTAGGGACAGTGTCATAGCTGTTTAGTGGTAATGTTGGTACCAACTTACTCTAGGGACAGTGTCATAGCTGTTTAGTGGTAATGTTGGTACCAACTTACTCTAGGGACAGTGTCATAGCTGTTTAGTGGTTATGTTGGTACCAACTTACTCTAGAGACAGTGTCATAGCTGTTTAGTGGTAATGTTGGTAGCAACTTACTCTAGGGACAGTGTCATAGCTGTTTAGTGGTAATGTTGGTACCAACTTACTCTAGGGACAGTGTCATAGCTGTTTAGTGGTAATGTTGGTACCAACTTACTCTAGAGACAGCGTCATAGCTGTTTAGTGATAATGTTAGTACCAACTTACTCAAGAGACAGTGTCATAGCTGTTTAGTGGTAATGTTGGTACCAACTTACTCAAGGGACAGTGTCATAGCTGTTTAGTGGTAATGTAGGTACCAACTTACTCTAGGGACAGTGTCATAGCTGTTTAGTGATAATGTTGGTACCAACTTACTCTAGGGACAGTGTCATAGCTGTTTAGTGGTAATATTGGTACCAACTTACTCTAGGGACAGTGTCATAGCTGTTTAGTGGTAATATTGGTACGAACTTACTCTAGAGACAGTGTCATAGCTGTTTAGTGGTAATGTTGGTACCAACTTACTCTAGGGACAGTGTCGTAACTGCTTAGTGGTAATGTTGGTACCAACTTACTCTAGGGACAGTATAATAGCTGTTTAGTGGTAATGTTGGTACCAACTTACTCTAGGGACAGTGTCGTAACTGCTTAGTGGTAATGTTGGTACCAACTTACTCTAGGGACAGTGTCGTAACTGCTTAGTGGTAATGTTGGTACCAACTTACTCTAGGGACAATGCCATAGCTGTTTAGTGGTAATGTTGGTACCAACTTACTCTAGAGACAGTGTTGTAGCTGTTTAGTGGTAATGTTGGTACCAACTTACTCTAGGGACAGTGTCATAGCTGTTTAGTGGTAAT
This sequence comes from Eledone cirrhosa, assembly GCA_964016885.1. NCBI lineage: Eukaryota > Metazoa > Mollusca > Cephalopoda > Octopoda > Eledonidae > Eledone > Eledone cirrhosa. Next base: position 39,003 of record CAXHJY010000232.1, on the reverse strand, counting down.
GTTGGTACCAACTTACTCTAGGGACAGTGTCATAGCTGTTTAGTGGTAATGTTGGTACCAACTGACTCTAGAGACAGTGTCATAGCTGTTTAGTGGTAATGTTGGTACCAACTTACTCTAGAGACAGTGTCATAGCTGTTTAGTGGTAATGTTGGTACCAACTTACTCTAGAGACAGTGTCATAGCTGTTTAGTGGTAATGTTGGTACCAACTTACTCTAGGGACAGTGTCATAGCTGTTTAGTGGTAATGTTGGTACCAACTTACTCTAGAGACAGTGTCATAGCTGTTTAGTGGTAATGTTGGTACCAACTTACTCTAGGGACAGTGTCATAGCTGTTTAGTGGTAATGTTGGTACCAACTTACTCTAGGGACAGTGTCATAGCTGTTTAGTGGTAATGTTGGTACCAACTTACTCTAGGGACAGTGTCATAGCTGTTTAGTGGTAATGTTGGTACCAACTTACTCTAGGGACAGTGTCATAGCTGTTTAGTGGTAATGTTGGTACCAACTTACTCTAGGGACAGTGTCATAGCTGTTTAGTGATAATGTTGTACCAACTTACTCTAGGGACAGTGTCATAGCTGTTTAGTGGTAATGTTGGTACCAACTTACTCTAGGGGCAGTGTCAAAGCTGTTTAGTGATAATGTTGGTACCAACTTACTCTAGAGACAGTGTCATAGCTGTTTAGTGGTAATGTTGGTACCAACTTACTCTAGAGACAGTGTCATAGCTGTTTAGTGATAATGTTGGTACCAACTTACTCAAGAGACAGTGTCATAGCTGTTTAGTGGTAATGTTGGTACCAACTTACTCAAGGGACAGTGTCATAGCTGTTTAGTGGTAATGTAGGTACCAACTTACTCTAGGGACAGTGTCATAGCTGTTTAGTGATAATGTTGGTACCAACTTACTCTAGAGACAGTGTCATAGCTGTTTAGTGGTAATGTTGGTACCAACTTACTCTAGGGACAGTGTCATAGCTGTTTAGTGGTAATATTGGTACCAACTTACTCTAGGGACAGTGTCATAGCTGTTTAGTGGTAATATTGGTACGAACTTACTCTAGAGACAGTGTCATAGCTGTTTAGTGGTAATGTTGGTACCAACTTACTCTAGGGACAGTGTCGTAACTGCTTAGTGGTAATGTTGGTACCAACTTACTCTAGGGACAGTATAATAGCTGTTTAGTGGTAATGTTGGTACCAACTTACTCTAGGGACAGTGTCGTAACTGCTTAGTGGTAATGTTGGTACCAACTTACTCTAGGGACAGTGTCGTAACTGCTTAGTGGTAATGTTGGTACCAACTTACTCTAGGGACAATGCCATAGCTGTTTAGTGGTAATGTTGGTACCAACTTACTCTAGAGACAGTGTTGTAGCTGTTTAGTGGTAATGTTGGTACCAACTTACTCTAGGGACAGTGTCATAGCTGTTTAGTGGTAATGTTGGTACCAACTTACTCTAGGGACAGTGTCATAGCTGTTTAGTGGTAATGTTGGTACCAACTGACTCTAGAGACAGTGCCATAGCTGTTTAGTGGTAATGTTGGTACCAACTTACTCTAGAGACAGTGTCATAGCTGTTTAGTGGTAATGTTGGTACCAACTTACTCTAGAGACAGTGTCATAGCTGTTTAGTGGTAATGTTGGTACCAACTTACTCTAGGGACAGTGTCATAGCTGTTTAGTGGTAATGTTGGTACCAACTTACTCTAGAGACAGTGTCATAGCTGTTTAGTGGTAATGTTGGTACCAACTTACTCTAGGGACAGTGTCATAGCTGTTTAGTGGTAATGTTGGTACCAACTTACTCTAGGGACAGTGTCATAGCTGTTTAGTGGTAATGTTGGTACCAACTTACTCTAGGGACAGTGTCATAGCTGTTTAGTGGTAATGTTGGTACCAACTTACTCTAGGGACAGTGTCGTAGCTGTTTAGTGGTAATGTTGGTACCAACTTACTCTAGGGACAGTGTCATAGCTGTTTAGTGATAATGTTGGTACCAACTTACTCTAGGGACAGTGTCATAGCTGTTTAGTGGTAATGTTGGTACCAACTTACTCTAGGGACAGTGTCATAGCTGTTTAGTGATAATGTTGGTACGAACTTACTCTAGAGACAGTGTCATAGCTGTTTAGTGGTAATGTTGGTACCAACTTACTCTAGAGACAGTGTCATAGCTGTTTAGTGATAATGTTGGTACCAACTTACTCAAGAGACAGTGTCATAGCTGTTTAGTGGTAATGTTGGTACCAACTTACTCAAGGGACAGTGTCATAGCTGTTTAGTGGTAATGTAGGTACCAACTTACTCTAGGGACAGTGTCATAGCTGTTTAGTGATAATGTTGGTACCAACTTACTCTAGAGACAGTGTCATAGCTGTTTAGTGGTAATGTTGGTACCAACTTACTCTAGGGACAGTGTCATAGCTGTTTAGTGGTAATATTGGTACCAACTTACTCTAGGGACAGTGTCATAGCTGTTTAGTGGTAATATTGGTACTAACTTACTCTAGAGACAGTGTCATAGCTGTTTAGTGGTAATGTTGGTACCAACTTACTCTAGGGACAGTGTCGTAACTGCTTAGTGGTAATGTTGGTACCAACTTACTCTAGGGACAGTGTCGTAACTGCTTAGTGGTAATGTTGGTACCAACTTACTTTAGGGACAGTGTCATAGCTGTTTAGTGGTAATGTTGGTACCAACTTACTCTAGGGACAGTGTCATAGCTGTTTAGTGGTAATGTTGGTACCAACTTACTCTAGAGACAGTGTCATAGCTGTTTAGTGATAATCTTGGTACCAACTTACTCTAGAGACAGTGTCATAGATGTTTAGTGATAATCTTGGTACCAACTTACTCAAGGGACAGTGTCATAGCTGTTTAGTGGTAATGTTGGTACCAACTTACTCTAGAGACAGTGTCATAGATGTTTAGTGGTAATGTTGGTACCAACTTACTCTAGGGACAGTGTCATAGCTGTTTAGTGGTAATGTTGGTACCAACTTACTCTAGAGACAGTGTCATAGATGTTTAGTGGTAATGTTGGTACCAACTTACTCTAGGGACAGTGTCATAGCTGTTTAGTGGTAATGTTGGTACCAACTTACTCTAGAGACAGTGTCATAGCTGTTTAGTGGTAATGTTGGTACCAACTTACTCTAGAGACAGTGTCATAGCTGTTTAGTGGTAATGTTGGTACCAACTTACTCTAGAGACAGTGTCATAGCTGTTTAGTGGTAATGTTGGTACCAACTTACTCTAGAGACAGTGTCATAGCTGTTTAGTGGTAATGTTGGTACCAACTTACTCTAGAGACAGTGTCATAGCTGTTTAGTGGTAATGTTGGTACCAACTTACTCTAGGGACAGTGTCGTAACTGCTTAGTGGTAATGTTGGTACCAACTTACTCTAGAGACAGTGTCATAGCTGTTTAGTGGTAATGTTGGTACCAACTTACTCTAGGGACAGTGTCATAGCTGTTTAGTGGTAATGTTGGTACCAACTTACTCTAGGGACAGTGTCGTAACTGTTTAGTGGTTATGTTGGTACCAACTTACTCTAGAGACAGTGTCATAGCTGTTTAGTGGTAATGTTGGTAGCAACTTACTCTAGGGACAGTGTCATAGCTGTTTAGTGGTAATGTTGGTACCAACTTACTCTAGGGACAGTGTCATAGCTGTTTAGTGGCAATGTTGGTACCAACTTACTCTAGGGACAGTGTCATAGCTGTTTAGTGGTAATGTTGGTACCAACTTACTCTAGGGACAGTGTCATAGCTGTTTAGTGGTAATGTTGGTACCAACTTACTCTAGGGACAGTGTCATAGCTGTTTAGTGGTAATGTTGGTACCAACTTACTCTAGGGACAGTGTCATAGCTGTTTAGTGGTTATGTTGGTACCAACTTACTCTAGAGACAGTGTCATAGCTGTTTAGTGGTAATGTTGGTAGCAACTTACTCTAGGGACAGTGTCATAGCTGTTTAGTGGTAATGTTGGTACCAACTTACTCTAGGGACAGTGTCATAGCTGTTTAGTGGTAATGTTGGTACCAACTTACTCTAGAGACAGCGTCATAGCTGTTTAGTGATAATGCTGGTACCAACTTACTCTAGGGACAGTGTCATAGCTGTTTAGGGGTAATGTTGGTACCAACTTACTCTAGGGACAGTGTCATAGCTGTTTAGTGGTAATGTTGGTAGCAACTTACTCTAGGGACAGTGTCATAGCTGTTTAGTGGTAATGTTGGTACCAACTTACTCTAGAGACAGCGTCATAGCTGTTTAGTGGTAATGTTGGTACCAACTTACTCTAGGGACAGTGTCATAGCTGTTTAGTGATAATGTTGGTACCAACTTACTCTAGGGACAGTGTCATAGCTGTTTAGTGGTAATGTTGGTAGCAACTTACTCTAGGGACAGTGTCATAGCTGTTTAGTGGTAATGTTGGTACCAACTTACTCTAGGGACAGTGTCATAGCTGTTTAGGGGTAATGTTGGTACCAACTTACTTTAGGGACAGTGTCATCGCTGTTTAGTGGTAATGTTGGTACCAACTTACTCTAGAGACAGTGTCATAGCTGTTTAGGGGTAATGTTGGTACCAACTTACTCTAGGGACAGTGTCATAGCTGTTTAGTGGTAATGTTGGTACCAACTTACTTTAGGGACAGTGTCATAGCTGTTTAGTGGTAATGTTGGTACCAACTTACTCTAGGGACAGTGTCATAGCTGTTTAGTGGTAATGTTGGTACCAACTTACTCTAGGGACAGTGTAATAGCTGTTTAGTGGTAATGTTGGTACCAACTTACTCTAGGGACAGTGTCATAGCTGTTTAGTGGTAATGTTGGTAGCAACTTACTCTAGGGACAGTGTCATAGCTGTTTAGTGGTAATGTTGGTACCAACTTACTCTAGGGACAGTGTCATAGCTGTTTAGGGGTAATATTGGTACCAACTTACTTTAGGGACAGTGTCATAGCTGTTTAGTGGTAATGTTGGTACCAACTTACTCTAGAGACAGTGTCATAGCTGTTTAGGGGTAATGTTGGTACCAACTTACTCTAGGGACAGTGTCATAGCTGTTTAGTGGTAATGTTGGTACCAACTTACTTTAGGGACAGTGTCATAGCTGTTTAGTGGTAATGTTGGTACCAACTTACTCTAGGGACAGTGTCATAGCTGTTTAGTGGTAATGTTGGTACCAACTTACTCTAGAGACAGTGTCATAGCTGTTTAGTGGTAATGTTGGTACCAACTTACTCTAGGGACAGTGTCATAGCTGTTTAGTGGTAATGTTGGTACCAACTTACTCTAGGGACAGTGTCATAGCTGTTTAGTGGTAATGTTGGTACCAACTTACTCTAGGGACAGTGTCATAGCTGTTTAGTGGTAATGTTGGTACCAACTTACTCTAGGGACAGTGTAATAGCTGTTTAGTGGTAATGTTGGTACCAACTTACTCTAGGGACAGTGTCATAGCTGTTTAGTGGTAATGTTGGTAGCAACTTACTCTAGGGACAGTGTCATAGCTGTTTAGTGGTAATGTTGGTACCAACTTACTCTAGGGACAGTGTCATAGCTGTTTAGGGGTAATGTTGGTACCAACTTACTTTAGGGACAGTGTCATAGCTGTTTAGTGGTAATGTTGGTACCAACTTACTCTAGAGACAGTGTCATAGCTGTTTAGTGGTAATGTTGGTACCAACTTACTCTAGGGACAGTGTCATAGCTGTTTAGTGGTAATGTTGGTACCAACTTACTCTAGGGACAGTGTCATAGCTGTTTAGTGGTAATGTTGGTACCAACTTACTCTAGGGACAGTGTCATAGCTGTTTAGTGGTAATGTTGGTACCAACTTACTCTAGGGACAGTGTCATAGCTGTTTAGTGGTAATATTGGTACCAACTTACTCTAGGGACAGTGTCATAGCTGTTTAGTGGTAATGTTGGTACCAACTTACTCTAGGGACAGTGTCATAGCTGTTTAGTGGTAATGTTGGTACCAACTTACTCGAGAGACAGTGTCATAGATGTTTAGTGGTAATGTTGGTACCAACTTACTCTAGGGACAGTGTCATAGCTGTTTAGTGGTAATGTTGGTTCCAACTTACTCTAGGGACAGTGTCATAGCTGTTTAGTGGTAATGTTGGTACCAACTTACTCTAGAGACAGTGTCATAGATGTTTAGTGGTAATGTTGGTACCAACTTACTCTAGGGACAGTGTCATAGCTGTTTAGTGGTAATGTTGGTACCAACTTACTCTAGGGACAGTGTCATAGCTGTTTAGTGGTAATATTGGTACCAACTTACTCTAGGGACAGTGTCATAGCTGTTTAGTGGTAATGTTGGTACCAACTTACTCTAGGGACAGTGTCATAGCTGTTTAGTGGTAATGTTGGTACCAACTTACTCTAGAGACAGTGTCATAGATGTTTAGTGGTAATGTTGGTACCAACTTACTCTAGGGACAGTGTCATAGCTGTTTAGTGGTAATGTTGGTACCAACTTACTCTAGAGACAGTGTCATAGATGTTTAGTGGTAATGTTGGTACCAACTTACTCTAGGGACAGTGTCATAGCTGTTTAGTGGTAATGTTGGTACCAACTTACTCTAGAGACAGTGTCATAGCTGTTTAGTGGTAATGTTGGTACCAACTTACTCTAGAGACAGTGTCATAGCTGTTTAGTGGTAATGTTGGTACCAACTTACTCTAGAGACAGTGTCATAGCTGTTTAGTGGTAATGTTGGTACCAACTTACTCTAGAGACAGTGTCATAGCTGTTTAGTGGTAATGTTGGTACCAACTTACTCTAGAGACAGTGTCATAGCTGTTTAGTGGTAATGTTGGTACCAACTTACTCTAGGGACAGTGTCGTAACTGCTTAGTGGTAATGTTGGTACCAACTTACTCTAGAGACAGTGTCATAGCTGTTTAGTGGTAATGTTGGTACCAACTTACTCTAGGGACAGTGTCATAGCTGTTTAGTGGTAATGTTGGTACCAACTTACTCTAGGGACAGTGTCGTAACTGTTTAGTGGTTATGTTGGTACCAACTTACTCTAGAGACAGTGTCATAGCTGTTTAGTGGTAATGTTGGTAGCAACTTACTCTAGGGACAGTGTCATAGCTGTTTAGTGGTAATGTTGGTACCAACTTACTCTAGGGACAGTGTCATAGCTGTTTAGTGGTAATGTTGGTACCAACTTACTCTAGGGACAGTGTCATAGCTGTTTAGTGGTAATGTTGGTACCAACTTACTCTAGGGACAGTGTCATAGCTGTTTAGTGGTAATGTTGGTACCAACTTACTCTAGGGACAGTGTCATAGCTGTTTAGTGGTAATGTTGGTACCAACTTACTCTAGAGACAGTGTCATAGCTGTTTAGTGGTAATGTTGGTACCAACTTACTCTAGGGACAGTGTCATAGCTGTTTAGTGGTAATGTTGGTACCAACTTACTCTAGGGACAGTGTCATAGCTGTTTAGTGGTAATGTTGGTACCAACTTACTTTAGGGACAGTGTCATAGCTGTTTAGGGGTAATGTTGGTACCAACTTACTTTAGGGACAGTGTCATAGCTGTTTAGTGGTAATGTTGGTACCAACTTACTCTAGAGACAGTGTCATAGCTGTTTAGTGGTAATGTTGGTACCAACTTACTCTAGAGACAGTGTCATAGCTGTTTAGTGGTAATGTTGGTACCAACTTACTCTAGGGACAGTGTCATAGCTGTTTAGTGGTAATGTTGGTACCAACTTACTCTAGGGACAGTGTCATAGCTGTTTAGTGGTAATGTTGGTACCAACTTACTCTAGGGACAGTGTCATAGCTGTTTAATGGTAATGTTGGTACCAACTTACTCTAGGGACAGTGTAATAGCTGTTTAGTGGTAATGTTGGTACCAACTTACTCTAGGGACAGTGTCATAGCTGTTTAGTGGTAATGTTGGTAGCAACTTACTCTAGGGACAGTGTCATAGCTGTTTAGTGGTAATGTTGGTACCAACTTACTCTAGGGACAGTGTCATAGCTGTTTAGGGGTAATGTTGGTACCAACTTACTTTAGGGACAGTGTCATAGCTGTTTAGTGGTAATGTTGGTACCAACTTACTCTAGAGACAGTGTCATAGCTGTTTAGTGGTAATGTTGGTACCAACTTACTCTAGGGACAGTGTCATAGCTGTTTAGTGGTAATGTTGGTACCAACTTACTCTAGGGACAGTGTCATAGCTGTTTAGTGGTAATGTTGGTACCAACTTACTCTAGGGACAGTGTCATAGCTGTTTAGTGGTAATGTTGGTACCAACTTACTCTAGGGACAGTGTCATAGCTGTTTAGTGGTAATATTGGTACCAACTTACTCTAGGGACAGTGTCATAGCTGTTTAGTGGTAATGTTGGTACCAACTTACTCTAGGGACAGTGTCATAGCTGTTTAGTGGTAATGTTGGTACCAACTTACTCTAGGGACAGTGTCATAGCTGTTTAGTGGTAATGTTGGTAGCAACTTACTCTAGGGACAGTGTCATAGCTGTTTAGTGGTAATGTTGGTACCAACTTACTTTAGGGACAGTGTCATAGCTGTTTAGTGGTAATGTTGGTACCAACTTACTCTAGAGACAGTGTCATAGCTGTTTACTGGTAATGTTTGTACCAACTTACTCTAGGGACAGTGTCATAGCTGTTTAGTGGTAATGTTGGTACCAACTTACTCTAGGGACAGTGTCATAGCTGTTTAGTGGTAATGTTGGTACCAACTTACTCTAGGGACAGTGTCATAGCTGTTTAGTGGTAATGTTGGTACCAACTTACTCTTGGGACAGTATCATAGCTGTTTAGTGGTAATGTTGGTACCAACTTACTCTAGGGACAGTGTCGTAACTGTTTAGTGGTTATGTTGGTACCAACTTACTCTAGAGACAGTGTCATAGCTGTTTAGTGGTAATGTTGGTACCAACTTACTCTAGGGACAGTGTCGTAACTGTTTAGTGGTTATGTTGGTACCAACTTACTCTAGAGACAGTGTCATAGCTGTTTAGTGGTAATGTTGGTACCAACTTACTCTAGAGACAGTGTCGTAACTGCTTAGTGGTAATGTTGGTACCAACTTACTCTAGAGACAGTGTCATAGCTGTTTAGTGGTAATGTTGGTACCAACTTACTCTAGAGACAGTGTCGTAACTGCTTAGTGGTAATGTTGGTACCAACTTACTCTAGAGACAGTGTCATAGCTGTTTAGTGGTAATGTTGGTACCAACTTACTCTAGAGACAGTGTCGTAACTGCTTAGTGGTAATGTTGGTACCAACTTACTCTAGGGACAGTGTCATAGCTGTTTAGTGGTAATGTTGGTACCAACTTACTCTAGAGACAGTGTCGTAACTGCTTAGTGGTAATGTTGGTACCAACTTACTTTAGGGACAGTGTCGTAGCTGTTTAGTGGTAATGTTGGTACCAACTTACTCTAGGGACAGTGTCGTAACTGTTTAGTGGTAATGTTGGTACCAACTTACTCTAGAGACAGTGTCATAGCTGTTTAGTGGTAATGTTGGTACCAACTTACTCTAGAGACAGTGTCGTAACTGCTTAGTGGTAATGTTGGTACCAACTTACTCTAGAGACAGTGTCATAGCTGTTTAGTGGTAATGTTGGTACCAACTTACTCTAGAGACAGTGTCGTAACTGCTTAGTGGTAATGTTGGTACCAACTTACTCTAGAGACAGTGTCATAGCTGTTTAGTGGTAATGTTGGTACCAACTTACTCTAGAGACAGTGTCGTAACTGCTTAGTGGTAATGTTGGTACCAACTTACTTTAGGGACAGTGTCGTAGCTGTTTAGTGGTAATGTTGGTACCAACTTACTCTAGAGACAGTGTCGTAACTGCTTAGTGATAATCTTGGTACCAACTTACTGGGGACAATGTCGTAGCTGCTTAGTTAAGAAGTTTATTTTACAACCACAGGGCTGTATATTTTTCCAGTTACACAGAACCTTGAACAAAATAGCCATAGTCTTAAGAGTGAAATTTCTACACTTAAATGGACAATCCTATCAATCAACCAATCAAGTCCAGTTTTCTCCAGTCCAATCTGCTCTAATGACAACTACTTACAATACTCCATTCTGGTGGCCACTTGTCTCTCACCACCTTCTGCCTGAAAATTGCCTTTCACACCTGCCTATATGCCTTAATGACAACCATTTACTGGACTAAGTATAATAATGATAATCAAAATCATAACTGCATTATATATTCTGTACTGTTGAACACAAAATTAACTAATATATCTTTTGGGGTAGATGTAGGTTCAATAAGCCACAGGTAAGGCGAGTAGTAGGAGAGTAGTAACTCCAAATAAATAAAAATTGTACTACTAGATACAGAGTCTGTAAATAACAGGGAAGGCAACCTGTCTAGGAGAGCAGTGTGCTGGAATGGACTTGCCCAGTCCATGCAAATATGAAAAAGTGGACATAAAAACGATGGTGGTGATGATGATCATCATCACCATTACCATCATCATCATCACCATCATCATCTATATACTTCTCTCTATATATATATTCATATTATGCCAGAGCACTCAATATAGATAGTTTTGTCCCTGAATATAAATATATATTTTTTCTAGGTTATGATTGGATCCTTCTCAGTGATGTTTACCTGCAAGGGGTCTCAGAAATTTCTGCCAGACTTAGTTGGCATGAATTTTTCTCCAAACTGAAAGTCACTGACTTCCTCAGTATCACAGAGTCCACTGTAAAGGTGAATAAAGACAATATAGTAAGTAGCATTTCTTATTTCTCTTTATTTGTTTATCACAACATTACATCACCACAGAACTACAACCATTACTACAACTACATCACCACCACTACTACATCACCACAGAACCACCACCACTACTACAACTACACCATCACCACTACAACATTACAGAACCACCACCACTACTACAACTACATCACCACTACTACAACCACACCACAGAACCATCGCCACCACTACAACTACATTGCCATCACTACAACAACACAGAACCAGCCCCACAACAACAACAAAACTACATCACCACCACCACTATAACAACACCACAGAACCACCACCACTACTACAACTATATCAGCACCACTATAACACTACAGAACCACCACAGCACTACCGACACTGCACCACCACCTCAACAACAACAACATTTATGATACTGAGATTAAAATCAATTTTCTTTTACATATGACCACTTTATTATAAAACTATATTTTGACCACTTTATTATAAAACTATATTTTAACCACTTTATTATAAAACTATATTTTAACCACTTTATTATAAAACTATATTTTAACCACTTTATTATAAAACTATATTTTAACCACTTTATTATAAAACTATATTTTAACCACTTTATTATAAAACTATATTTTAACCACTTTATTATAAAACTATATTTTAACCACTTTATTATAAAACTATATTTTAACCACTTTATTATAAAACTATATTTTGACTACTTTATTATAAAACTATATTTTGGCCACTTTATTATAAAACTATATTTTAACCACTTTATTATAAAACTATATTTTAACCACTTTATTATAAAACTATATTTTGACTACTTTATTATAAAACTATATTTTAACCACTTTATTATAAAACTATATTTTAACCACTTTATTATAAACTATATTTTAACCACATCCTTATAAAACTATTTTAATTTCTGTATGAAATTATATATTTTATTATTGAATTATAATTTTCACAAACCAGAAACTTGCACAAAATTAGAAGAGTGTTCAGTATTTATAACTTCTCAGTATTGCAATAATTGTTTATTAAATATTTGTTATCTTTTAGGATCAGTTACCATGGAAACCATTGTATGAAACTTGGCCAGCCTGTTCTGGTGATTATATGATTGTTGATCAAACATGCCATGAATTTGAATCTTTAGTAAAGCAAAATAGAAATATAGATTCATTCTCCAAACAGATGGATGTTCTCTGCATGAAAATTGATGGGCTTTGGAAAGGAGGATATGATAGATATATCATGACAACTGTGAAGACAAGTGATGGCCACATTCTCAAAGAAATACCTACTTCCTTTGCTATAAATTTACAGACATTGCCTTGGTTCCCAGCAGAAGAAATAAAACTTGAGAACATTAATGGTACTGTGAATGTTAACACGAAGTTTTCTGAACAAGTGTCAAACAGTTTGTACATGAACTCAGAAAATTTGAAGCACTTGCTTGGTCATGCTGCTTCCTATACAAGGAATCAGTTGTCTAGTGCTGCTTTCTGTGAATTCCTCAATATTAAGACTAGTGTTAATCCCAAAGACATTAGCAATCTTCTCAACAAGTGGGGAGAACGTACCAATGATGCTGAAAAAATTGAATTATGTGGTTCACTGAAGCATATGAAATCTGTTTATATATATTTGTCAAAACATCTTACCAATGAAGTGAAGAATATTTTCCTATATAAACCTGTGATTTTTGTGCCAAATAGTTCTGACAGCTTTCACCGTGACTATGTGATTGGCCAAATGTACAAACGAGAAGAAATCTGGTGGAATGACAGCACAGGATTGATTGAAAAACATAAGGATTCACTGAAGAAGTATAAGAAAAATTGTAGTCTGAAGAGCGGAGTTCAAAATTTCTACTCTGACGCAGAAGATTTTTTCTTTGAGACAGTTCGAATAGCTAGGTTTCCCCTCCTGCAAGATTATGGAGAGCTTATCCAAGTTTTATCATACTTAGAGGAAGATGGCTTGCAGAGCATGATGGAACTTTATTTTCTGATAGGGGAAAAGATACACATATGTAATATGTCAAAGAAACCAAAAATCTTGGAGGTTATAGAACAACAGAAAAGAAAACTTGTTGAAATACTTCAGAGTGAGAATATATTTCCAACCAAGAAAAATAAATTGGTTAGCTTACAAGACATTCCAGTTATTGCAGACAACAAGGAGTATGAGAAAATGTTTAAGGACAAACTCAACTTCATTGACTTGGAATATGAAACGATCAACAAGAAAAAGAGAAAAATTACAGGTAAGTTTTCAGGTAGTAGATAATGGGATTAAAAATAAAAACTGCACGCAGTCTGCAGTCTATTAATGTGAGTCTAAAAGTCTAAAGTCTGTCTTAAGCCATTTAAGGCTCATTTGGCCAGTGCTTATCCCGGTTTCGTGGAGTTAAGCAACTAAGAGTACAAGACTTCCCACTGGACAGGACACCAGTACATCGCAGGGTTAAAACCCCAGCTATTGCTGGTACTCATTTTCGGCTGAGTATACTGGAGCAACGTGAAATGAAGTGTTTTGCTCAAGAACACAATACGCAACCCAGGAATCGAACTCACAACGTTATGATCGTAAATCCAACACCCTTACCACTAGGCCACGTGCCTCCACATTAATGTAAGGTCAATATTTATATTACCTTCTAAATATGACCTCACCAAATTTTAGTTATTTGTACCATATAATCTACTGATATAATCAGTTTTGAAAGATCACAACATCAGTTTATGTCAATTCTATAGCTGCCAACTCATCTGTGTACTGTGTCTTATAAAGATTCTTTGACAGTATGACTAAAATACATTTATATATGTGTTCACCTTTGACTATATGACTAAAATACATTTATATATATGTTCACCTTTGACAGTATGACTAAAATATATTTATATATATGTTCACCTTTGACTATATGACTAAAATATATTTATATATGTGTTCACCTTTGACTATATGACTAAAATATATTTATATATATGTTCACCTTTGACAGTATGACTAAAATATATTTATATATATGTTCACCTTTGACTATATGACTAAAATATATTTATATATGTGTTCACCTTTGACTATATGACTAAAATATATTTATATATATGTTCACCTTTGACTATATGACTAAAATATATTTATATATATGTTCACCTTTGACTATATGACTAAAATATATTTATATATATGTTCACCTTTGACTATATGACTAAAATATATTTATATATATGTTCACCTTTGACTATATGACTAAAATATATTTATATATATGTTCACCTTTGACTATATGACTAAAATATATTTATATATATGTTCACCTTTGACTATATGACTAAAATATATTTATATATATGTTCACCTTTGACTATATGACTAAAATATATTTATATATATGTTCACCTTTGACTATATGACTAAAATATATTTATATATATGTTCACCTTTGACTATATGACTAAAATATATTTATATATATGTTCACCTTTGACTATATGACTAAAATATATTTATATATATGTTCACCTTTGACTATATGACTAAAATATATTTATATATATGTTCACCTTTGACTATATGACTAAAATATATTTATATATATGTTCACCTTTGACTATATGACTAAAATACATTTATATATATGTTCACCTTTGACTACAGGGTGCGGATGATATTTGTTCGCAAGATTACTGTCTAGGAAAAAATAACAGTAGTTTTATTTTTTAAGATATATTTATCAAACTTGGGTCAGTTTGTTTTCATGACTTTTTCTTTCGATCTCACTTGATAAACCCGCCATTGGCTTTGATGACGGCCTCAAGGCGGCCTCGGAACCGGCTACAGGCCTTCGTCACTGTCCCCGACTTAGGCTCCTAAAGGCACTTGTGATCCTGGCCTTCAGATCGTCTTTCGTATTGCAGCTAGATCTGTTGGTGTTTCGTTCCACTGTGCCCCACACAAAGAAGTCGAGGGGGTTGCAGTCAGGTAAAGTGTGGTCGACGAAGTTCTCTGACAGCCAGGCTTGGGTCTTTCGGCTGGTATGGCAGGGCGCTGAATCTTGCTGCCACACGTACGGCCTACCTGCAGCTACCTGGTCGATCCAGGGCTTTACTACCTCACTCAGAACGCGGATGTAGCCATCGGTGTTCAGCTTGAGGCCCTCAGGGAATAAGTGAGGAGGCATGACGACACCTAAGACCAATGTTGTCGCTGGAAACGTTGTCTGCATGACTCTGGGCACGTCTTTGGATGAGACAGCGACTATATGACTATATGACTAAAATATGTTTATATATATGTTCTCCTTTGACTATATGACTAAAATACATTTATATATATGTTCACCTTTGACAGTATGACTAAAATACATCCTAAACGGACAGTAGTCCGTTTAGTAATATTGTTGTGGTCGTGTTTTCGTTGGCAATCGTCTGTTTACGACAGTACAGCGCGGCTCTACTTTATTTAACTGAGATAAAACTTATATGAGCATGAACAGTAGATCATTATGCATCTTTTGGCTTCAAAATCTAGAAATTTGGTCCAGCGGGAAAAAGTTTATAATCAAAGTTTGCTGATAAATCTTGTGTTCAAGTGAGTGAGTAGTAAGCGTGACGCTAGGGGAGGTAATCTAATATATTTCAAATTGTATTTTTAACTAAATTCATTTATCATAGTCTAATATTTTAAAAATAGGTGAGTGCTCCACGATGATGACCCATGTCCCCGCCATGTGGAGGGGATGCTTAGGAGCCATCCAGATATCATGTGACCATTTTTGGTTCGCGGTGTCCACATGATATCTGGATGGCCCTTTATACTAATTAGTCATTTATCTGCATAAAAATTATACCAGATCATTCTGATTATTGGCTTGAAATCTTTTACAAAATTAGTATGAGCAACTAAGAGGTCATCAATAGAAATAGAATTACTTTTTGAAGTTTTCATGCACAGCATTTTGGGGGATTTTAAATAAAAGTTAATATCATAATTCTTATTTTGTATACCCACATTGCAGATACAGAGAAACATGACAATCCTATATAAAGGTCGTAGACAGCACTATCAGTTTTTATCCGTAACACCATTGAAATGCACAAGTTTCACCAATTCACTATTATGCACTAATCATCTCAAATGCATTCATGATTTACTAGCTTTGTCATTAAGCCTCAACTAGATTGCAATTATACTCAAAAGAACTTTAAATTTTTTTATTTCTTGTCCAATTCTTTAAAGTTTTATCTTAGTTTCTTGTCCTATTCTTTTAAAGTTTTATTTTAGTTTCTTGTCCTGTATTTTTAAAGGTTTATATTCCAACAATATTACTTTTTTTTGCTGTACGCATTTTTCTATCTGGTTTATATATGTTCACCTTTGACTATATGACTAAAATACATTTATATATGTTTACCTTTGACTATATGACTAAAATATGTTTATATATATGTTCTCCTTTGACTATATGACTAAAATACATTTATAGATATGTTCACCTTTGACTATATGACTAAAATATGTTTATATATATGTTCACCTTTGACTATATGACTAAAATATGTTTATATATATGTTTACCTTTGACTATATGACTAAAATATGTTTATATATATGTTCACCTTTGACTATATGACTAAAATATGTTTATATATATGTTCACCTTTGACTATATGACTAAAATACATTTATATATGTTTACCTTTGACTATATGACTAAAATATGTTTATATATATGTTCTCCTTTGACTATATGACTAAAATACATTTATAGATATGTTCACCTTTGACTATATGACTAAAATACATTTATATATGTTTACCTTTGACAATATGACTAAAATATGTTTATATATATGTTCACCTTTGACTATATGACTAAAATATGTTTATATATATGTTCACCTTTGACTATATGACTAAAATATGTTTATATATATGTTCACCTTTGACTATATGACTAAAATATGTTTATATATATGTTCACCTTTGACTATATGACTAAAATATGTTTATATATATGTTCACCTTTGACTATATGACTAAAATATGTTTATATATATGTTCACCTTTGACTATATGACTAAAATATGTTTATATATATGTTCACCTTTGACTATATGACTAAAATATGTTTATATATATGTTCACCTTTGACTATATGACTAAAATATGTTTATATATATGTTTACCTTTGACTATATGACTAAAATATGTTTATATATATGTTCACATTATTACATCTAATATCTTTTTTCCTTTTCTTATTTATTTTAGATGAGAAGAGAAAACATATCCGATATTTTTATGATTTGTTTAAGATTGGTTTTCTGAGTAATTGCATTAAAGAAGACATCAAAACGGAAATGTTCAAGCCTTGCTATGAACTCCAAAACTACATGCATCAAATTATATATCCAATTCAGTGTTACCTGTACAATTCTTTCCCAGAAATTTATAACAAATGGAAACAACTGAGTTTTCATGATACAATTGTACATTGGAAATTTTTAACGGTTAGTCCAACATTTTTTCACAGCACTGATTTTCATTCCAGCCATGCAGCACTCAGCATCAAACCTATCAAGTGTAAGTCAGAGATCATCTTCTGTCGAGTTAAATAACATCATGTCGTCTGCAAATTCCAGTCGACTGATTTTACACCTGCCAGTCATGATACCACTTCCAACTGGGCTGCACATGTCGATCCTGTAAATAATGAACAGGAGTGGTAACAGTATGCACTCTTGGCAGAGCCCAACTCCCACATTGAATGGTTTTGATTTAGCACCATTTCTCTAAACACATATACTCAGGCATTCCTTTAGAGACATTAGGGTAGCAAGAATCTGACCATCGACCCCATACTCCTGCACAACCTTCCATAGTAGGTCCTGAGGAACATCGTCATATGCTTTTTCAAGGTCAACAAAACAAGAATATACATCTTGGCAATGCTCCCACAATTTTTTGAAGACCTGTTGCAGTGTGAATATGCAGTGCATTCTATATGTGAATGGAGTTCCACTGAAACAAGTAGAGAAGTTCAAGTATCTTGGGGTCATGTTCACAAGCGATGGAAGGCAGGTAGCTTAATTAAGTGCAAAAATTGCAGGAGCTGGTGTAGTAATGTGCCAGCTTCAACATTCGGTAATCAGAAAAAGGGAGGTAGGCGTAAAAACCAAACTCACTATCTTTAATTCAGTATTTGTGCCTACCTTAACCTATGGTCATGAATCTTAAGTAATGACCAAAAGAATATGATTGTGAATACAAGCAGCCAAAATGGGATTCCTCCAAAGGGTACTTGGAGTAACGTTACTTGATAAAATGCATAGCTCAGAGATCAGAGAGTTACTCCAGGTAGAGCCGCTACTTCTCCAAATTGAGAGATCACAGCTCTTATACTATGGACATGTGGTTAGAATGTCTCAGGAAAGAATTGCTGAACAGATTTTATGGGCAAAACCAATCAGCAGGAAACCCAAGGGTAGACCCAGAGCAAGATGGTTGGATAACATCCATGAGCTTGGATGAGTCTCACTTGGAGACCCAGCCGAAACTGCTCGAAGGATTGTTATGAGGGCTCTATCAGGGATAAGTAGGTGAAGAAGAAGTTCAACTATTTCATTTCAACTGCCATCATGTGTGTGTCTGTGTATTGATTCTGTGTGTCTGTTAAGTTACATTCCTTTCTCCTTGATTCTTTCTATTATACATTTGAAATATATGTTTCTCTTAGGACTATTTCTATGTTAGTCTGCATTATTTTCTGATGTTCTCTTTATTCTATTGTATTATTTGTCTATTCTAACTTATTCTGTTACACTATTATTCTTATTCTCTTATATATATATCTATGTGTATGTAACTATACATGTTAGTGTTTGTTTGTAGTATTGTTTAAAGACAAACAACAGAGGGGATAAACTATCTCCTTGGAAGATACCTCTCTTGATCTTCACTCCTCCCAAGGATTCTCCACCTGATGTTAGCTCTGTCTCCCAGGATTTCATACTTTTACTTATTATTATTATTATTATTTCCATTATCATTTTTATTCATCATCATCATCATCGTTTAACGTCCATATTCCACGCTTGCATGGGTTTGGACGGGAGTTTTCCCACTTGAGGCAAGAGTGGTTGTCTTACTCGCATAGGACTGTCTGGCGGGTTTTCTACGGCTGGATGCCCTTCCTAACACCAACCACATTTACAGTGTAGACTGGGAGGTTTTTACCGTGTTACCTACACGGCCACATTACAGCGTGTACTGTGTGTTCTTTTGTCGTGACACCTACACAACCTCATTTATTTAGGTCTGGGTGTTGTGGTACCAACATAACTTTACATTGAAAGGGGTGGTGTGGAGGTAGTGGGACGGGGGTGTATTTTTGTTAGAGGTGCCTACTGACTGTAGTAGGTTTCACTTTGTACTTAGGTAAGGTGGGTCTTCTGTATTACTGTGTAGCGCCAAAGATCTCGGTCCAGTGACATTGTCTTGGAGAGGTGTAAGTGTGTGAGTTCGGAATTTATCAAGTCGTCCCAGGTTTTTCTGGGTCTGCCTACTCCGTAGCTACCGTCTATTTTTATCTCACTGCCATGTAACATTGCTGTTCGTATGCAGGCATCATACAGCCTGCCTTTCATTTTTAGAGAGAACCCTTTAGCGGCTAATAGTGGTGTAAGCTCTCTGAACTTTTTCCATCCAGTTCTGACTCTAGCTACTGTACTTTCAGAGCACCCTCCACCACTGCTGATTTTGTCACCCAAGTAACGGAAGGTGTCCACTATTTCTATTAGAACCATCTGTGCAATGGAATGAGCTAGTATTCAGTGGGCACTTGCTGCTACTTATTACACCAGAGCACCGGCCACATATAAAATCTATGTTCTTAGTTAGCTTACCTGTGATCCCATTACATCTTTTATGCACCCATACTTTACATTTGGGACATAAAATGGAGTTTCTACCTACTCCTTTCCTACACACTGAGCATGGCCATTTTCCGGATGGGACCGGTGCCCTATTTTCCTTCCTACAAACTAGAACTTTAGTCTTAGACAGGTTAATTTTAAGGCCTTTTGATTCTAGGCCATGCTTCCATGTTTGGAATTTCTTCTCTAGTTCAGCCATTGATTCAGCTATGAGCTTTAGATCATCTGCGTATAGGAGTTCCTATGGGCAGACGGTCTTGAACTCCTCTGTTATAGCCTGAAGGGCAATAATAAATAGTAGGGGGCTAAGAACGGAGCCCTGATGAACACCAACTTTTACGCTAAACTCTTCACTATATTCGTTGTTAATTCTAACCTTGCTGACTGTTTCTTTATACATGGCTTGTATAGCTCTCACAAGCCATTCATCAACACCTAGTTTTCTAAGAGCCCACCAGATAATGGAACGGGGGACTCTGTCAAAGACTTTCTCCAAGTCGACAAAAGCTAAGTATAGGGGTTTACTTTTAGCTAGGTACTTCTCCTGTAGTTGTCGTACAATGAAAAGAGCGTCTGTGGTACTTTTACCTGACACAAACCCGAACTGCATTTCATCTAGATCAATTCACTCTCTGATTAGTTGCGCTATTACTTTTTCTGTGACCTTCATGACCTGGTCGATTAATTTAATGCCTCTATAGCACATCATTACTGCTTTACCGAGCACAGCTCTGTGCACTTTGGATATAAGCAGTGTAATTTTTGCTGGTGATGTTGTTTCTATTGTATTGATAGTACTTTTCGTAATATGTGTGCAGTGCCTAGTAGTGTTATCTTTTGTATGCTGTATATATATGTAAGTCCTGGGGGTTTTGCTATGTACTTGTCTGTACATTTTTTTATCATTCCTTGAGCACCTATTATTATAGGTATTGTTTCTGATTTCGTTTTCCACATTTGAGTTATTTCTCCCTCTAGATCTTTATATTTGGAGAGTTTCTCTATTTCCTTAGAAGATATATTGTCATCTGTAGTGATTGATACATCTATTAGAAGGTATTTTTTTCTTTGTGGTCTTTGACTCTCTGTCTGTATGTATTGGCATATCCCAGAGAATGTTTGCTTTGTCATTGTCTGACACTTTTTCTGGTTAGTACCATCTTTTTTCTGTTGGTATTTCATAATGCTGGCATAACCTCCAGTGTATGAAGATCCCAACTCTATCATGCTGTGGATATATTCTTTTTTGGCTAGAGCTGGGCATCCAGAGACTATGTGGTTGATTGTTTCTTTCTTATCTCCACATATTCTAGTTACTTATTGTGCTTTGTTTCATTATGTACTTCTAATAGTTTCTGGTAGGTAGACTCTGGTCCTGTGTTGTAATTAGAAATCCTTCCATCTCAGTTTTTCGTCCAGTGCTTCGGACATATTTTTGTGTGTTTTCTTTATCTACTTCCTTTCTATTTAGCTTTTTGGGGTATTGGCCATGTGAGGATTTCTCTTGCCATCGTTTTAACATGGCATTATGGATGTGAGTTTTAAATTTAAATTTTATGTCTTTCACAATTTCTGTTGTTTTTTTTTTCTTTGTTTTCATTTTCCTCACTACTATCTGTTAGTCCAGTTTCTGATTTGAATTTTTTGGCTTCCCTGAAGACCAAGAACAGTTTTTTGTTTTGTTCATGTTTCATGGCTATTTGTATTAGCTTTCCTTTGTTTTTGATTAGGTATTTTTGTAGTCCTACAGTAGTTATTTTATAAGAGTTTTCTAGTTGCATAAGGCCCCTTCCTCCTTGTGGTCTTGGTAAGTATAATCTTTCTATGTCTGATTTTGGATGGTATATTCTAAATGCGGTCATTATTTTTCTTGTTTTTCTATCTATTCCAGCTAGTTCTTTTAGTGTCCAATTCAGAATGTTAAAGTTGTAGCCCATTACTGGGACTGCTAAAGTGTTGATGCCAATCACCTTATTCTTTGTATTTAGTTCAGTTTTGAGTATTAACCTAATTCTTCTGTAGCATTCTTTTCTAATCTTTTCTTTCACCTGTGTTTGTTGAATCTTATTTAGTTCATTAATTCCTAAGTATTTGTACGTTTGAGTTTGATCTTGTTCTCTTGTTTCTGTTTCTTTAACTAACTTTATATTATTGCTTTTCACCAGTTTCCTCTCTTTAAAGTTGCCTTGACACATTTTCCTAATGCAAATTTCATACCTATTTCTTTTGTGAATCTGTGTACAGTTTGGAGCAGTTGTTTGGAGTTGTTTTTCATTTGTAGCATACAGCTTTAGATCATCCATATATAGGGGAATGTTAATTTTCCAATTGTAGCATTTATACTGTAATCCAGTTCTGTTTAGTGTTCAGATAGTGGTGTTAATGCTAGACAGAAAAGCAGTGGTGATAGGGAGTCTCCTTGAAATATGCCTCTGTTGATTGGGATAGGCTCTGTTTTTATTGTTTTATCCTTTGTTTGTATCAGCAGAATTATTTGCCATTTACTCATGGCATGTTTAATAAATGTTGTTATTCTTGGCTAGTTTAATAAATGTTGTTATTCATGGCTAGTGTGTTGAGTATCCATGTATGGGGAACACTGTCAAATGCTTTTTGGTAATCAATCCAAGCCATGGTGGGGTTGTTTTTTTGTTGATTTTTTTTGTTTTGCATTGCATTACATTATTATTATTATTACCTTTTTTTAGTATTTATATATGTTAAATGTATGCAAATATTGACATAAATGTGTGTATATTCAAGCATACCTGCATGCTGAAAATCTAAAATTTTACAGTATTATCTCAGGCTAATTAACAGTTATCCAGTATCTTATATAGCTTTGTCAGTG
Source organism: Eledone cirrhosa (assembly GCA_964016885.1). Classification (NCBI taxonomy): domain Eukaryota; kingdom Metazoa; phylum Mollusca; class Cephalopoda; order Octopoda; family Eledonidae; genus Eledone; species Eledone cirrhosa. The sequence continues at coordinate 16,395 of CAXHJY010000232.1, read as the reverse complement.
CCTACAAACAGTTTGTTGGTGTATATCCAGGGTGTATATAGCTACTTTCAACTGTGTTTGTTTATCTAATTGACTAATTTTTATTTGATTATTATATTTATTTTTGTAGGTTCAAAAACTTGAGGTGTGGTATACTTTTATTCCAAACACAGAAATTCTTGTTCTTCGGAACGAAACCTGCCTCATATATGACAATATCTTCTATGTTCAGGAAAATTATTTCGACTTCAAAAATTTAAACACTTATATAGCTTTGTATTTCAGTAGCTCTGATTATCTTTGCTATTTAGATTTGAAGTAAGTTTTAATTTCATTTACATCTTTTGGGAGTGGTAGCTGTAGAGCTAAACACGTAGTTATGTAATCAAGATGAAAAAAACATTACAATATGGGATGAAAACCAAATAGAAAAAAAATAATATTGATGACCATGCCTAGGGTTTATAAAATGTTGCTCTAGTTAGAACATGAGAATTAGTTGGTTAGAGAGAGGCATACAAGCTGGTGGGCATTTAACAAAGTTTCTTGGGCCTTCAGTCAAAGGTATTTTGATGAATAAAATGTTTATGTGAAGATAAGCTAGTTACAGTATGTATGTCTAGTCGTTAAAGTAAAAGTAAAAATAGTTGTACATTTTGAAGTTTGATAATTAAATGCTTAATGACAACATTTGTCTGATGATGATGGTCACATCATATATATATATATATAATGAAGAAAAAGCTACCTGAATCATATTTTGTTGTAATATAATACCCTGCTATACCTTCTATCGCAGATAAATGTTTTTGAAATTTAAAACTCTTGTTGTGTCAGCATTTTCTTTGATTCACTATAAAATCTTTAATAATTCTATTCACATTCTTATTTGTCAGGAACTTTCTCGATAACATTGGGGACATGTTAGATACCCCTTCAAGATTCGAATCCTTTTTATCAACTATGTCTGACCTGAGCTTTGATGAAAAACCATGGGTGATTCCAGCACCACCATTTGGGGCTCTTTAATCTGCTCCTCCTGTTACTGAAATATGATCTCCATTTACTGACTACCGTAAGTTGTTATATTCTGTTATTATCAACTCCCTTTCTATACTTACCTTGTTTCCAACTCCACATTCAATGCAAATAAATATCTTCCACATCACTTTTCTTTTATAACATTATTCCTACTTATTTTCCTTGATAAATCTACACACTTTCAGTTGTTATTCACTCACACCTCAGTGGATATCCTCACTCACACCTCAAATATTATCCTCAATCACTCACATCTCAACTGTTACCCTCACTCACATCTCAAATCTTACCCTCACTCACATCTCAACTGTTACCCTCACTCACTCACATCTCAAATCTTACCGTAACTCACTCACATCTCAACTGCTACTCACT
>CAXHJY010000232.1:0-2500 GCA_964016885.1 Eledone cirrhosa | reverse complement strand
AACTTTTGAAAACTCGATCTGAACAACAGATTCAAAATAAATTAAAGCAAATCGAAATTGCTTTTAAATTAATCAATAAACATTTGGATAAACTACGGTGTGTTTTTTCTTCGAATGCTGTCCAGCAACAACAACAACAGCAGCTACAGCGGCAACAACAACAACAGCTACAACAACAACAACAGCAACAACAACAACAACGACAACAACAGTGTGAACCACTCCTTGATTCATCAACAATGGCCGATCTACTAAATGAAACTATTGACCCCCCAGTAGCCCCTGTCTCACAGCATGAAACACCACATCCTTTCTCTGGCCCAGCAGTCCAATCATCACCACTGCCAACATCTCTGCCTAATACTACTACTACTACTACAACATTTTTGTCTACTGCTATGTCAAGGAATTTACCTTCTAATACCAGAACAAGAACTCTCCCTCCCACAGTCCACAAAGGTCGTCAAATCCTACCCAAACCATCATCTACACCTCTCACAACACACACACCCACATACCCACCCACTCGAAACCCCATCATTTGCCGCTACTCTCTACGCTATAGAATATGTACGGATAGTGGCTGCAAATTCACCCATTTTCCTAGGACAAAACGATCTATCCCCACAAACAGCCACCACCATAATACATACTCTAATTTAACACCAACACAACCACCAATAACTCAAACAAGGAATCCACAAATCTGCCGCTTTTCCCTGCGAGACAGATTGTGTTTAGACCGGGATTGTCCCTTTACCCATCTCCCGGGGACCCGTCGGACAAATGAAAATAAAATAAAAAATAAAATCAAAAACAAAAACCATAACCTACATAAAAATAACCACTACCACAGTCACCAACAGTCTTCTAAACAGGAAACTTCTTTCTCTTGTTTAGCCATAATGAATCTGGCAAAAGAACTGGAAAAAAACATTCGAGCTATCACCCAGCACCACCCTCCACTATCACCCCACTGCACAAACTCCCATTGCTGCCATTAACAAACAAACAAATTAACAACACACCAAAACAATTAAAACCATCCACTCTCGCCTCTACATTTTTGCTTAACGCCCAAGGCATCAGCCCTTCCACCAATACTCAAAAATGGAAGATCAAATTCCTAGAGGACTGGATTGATGTCCATCCAAACCACATCCCTTTCTTCGTCCTCACTGAAACCCATCTCAGTAACCTCCACTTGGAAGCCGAGGTGAAAGTGAAAAATTTCAAAGCCATCCGTGCTGATCGCGCTGGCAGAAGAAAGGGCGGAACTGCCATTTATGTCCATAATTCTTTCTCAACAGAGGCTATGAACATATTCACTAATGGATACTGTGAAGCAGTCACTGTATTCAGTCAAACCAACAACCTATTAGTAGTTGGGCTCTATAGGCCACCCCAAACGCCTGTACCATGCTTCAAGGAATGCCTCAACAGCATAAAGTGTTTCATCCAAGAGTGTCACCCTGACAACATCTTAATGATGGGGGACTTCAACCTCCCCGGAGTTGACTGGTCCACAAACAGCCTGCCACCAGGTTCTTCTGCCTCAACCTCTGACAGGGAAGCTGTGGAATCGCTTCTTGACTTCATGGATGATTTCTTCCTATCCCAACTGGTGCTCGAACCAACGAGGTGCCACAAAAACGTCCTAGACTTAATTTTCAGCAATCACACTGACAATATCCACAATATTGCAGTGGAGAAAACTCTACTCTCTGATCATGACATGGTTCTCTGTGATCTGAGATTCCACCGTCCAATATACAAACCCAATGTCATCTCTCCTGTCCATCCGTTTGACGCTATGGATTTCCACAATGCAAACTGGGAAGCGATCAGTCATGATCTTGCACATGTCGACTGGTCCTTCACGCACACTCATACACCCACTAACATCAAAAAGTCCTGGCAGACATTTGTGGACACTGTTACAAACATATGTGCTAAACACACCCCATTAAGAACTATAAACAAATCTAAGAGCAGAATCCCTAGAAATAGAAAAACGCTCATCAGAAAAATTAAGAGAACGAACAAAAAAATCAACAAGCTGAAATACTGTCAGCAGCAACATATCAACTTGACTGCCATTTCATCACTAGAGATTAAAAAACATAACCTCCAAAACAACATAATGTCCCTCATCAACAATCAGAGAAGAGCTGAAGAGGCCTGGGCCATTGAGAAGATCAAACTCAATCCCAAAGTGTTCTTTTCATTTGCAAAAAAACACAAAATCACTGGCTCTACTGTTGGCCCTCTAATTGATGAAAATGGCACTCTTCAAGACAATGCTAAAACCATGGGTGAGATACTGCAGAAACAATACTGCTCTGTTTTCAGCAATCCTGATATGGCCGATCTGGGCTGTATCGGCGATGTTACTCCCCATTACACCTTATCGGACATAACGTTTGGCGCCCCTGATGTCTTGGCGGCAATAAAGGAAATCAAGCATAATTCAGCAGTAGGTCCCGATAGGTTCCCTGCT
>CAXHJY010000231.1:102500-105000 GCA_964016885.1 Eledone cirrhosa | reverse complement strand
AGAGCGGCACGGGTGCCGGTGGCCGATGCTATCGCTTCCTCGATTGAGAGCGCCCTGGACTCCAATCGAGCCAGTGACTGGGAGCGGCTGTTCTATTTCGCCCCACTCGCCCTCGGCCTCCCCAGCTCTGGCGCTGACCGGGGCGGCCGGTCAACAGCAGCCTTCGTCAAGGCCAATGTCTCGTCATTTGGGCGAGCGCCCATTCCAAGCGTGCCCAGGAACGCCACACACTCCACCCTCAGATACCCCCTATCCTCCACCCCGAGGCCAGCGCCAGCGTTTGCGTGACCAGGTAAACACAAAGCTTAATATGGGTGATGTCGCGGCCGCAATCAGAGTTGTTGCCTCAGAGGACACTGTCCTCTAACCCACCGAGGATGTCCTGGCTGCACTACGGCTCAAACACTCTGAGCCACCCACTGATCTCAGACCCATACCCCACCCCACCCGACCCCCACTTGCTCCTTGTGGCTACTGATGCAGATATGATGTCCGCCATCAGGTCCTTCCCAGCTAGCAGCTGCGGAGGTGTTGATGGTCTCCGACCAGGCCACCTCAAGGAGTTGACATCCCCCCTCTCCGCTGAGGCCGGGCGTCACCTTCTGAGTGCAATTGTGGAGCTCACCAATAGGCTCATTCAGGGTGCCCTCGACCCTTACGCCCGGGGCCTTTTTTTTCGGCCAGCCTCACCGCTCTCAGGAAGAAAGTGGGTGGCATACGCCCCATTGCTGTGGGCAATGTCTTCCGGAGGCTGGCTGCCAAGGTGATCTGCAAGTTTGTCACACACGAACTGAGTGAGGAGTTTAGTCCGGTGCAACTGGGTGTCGGCGTGTCCGGTGGCTGTGAGGGAGCCGCTCATGAAATCAGGCAGTTCTTCAGGCAGTTCTTCAGCAGTTGCCCATCGGTACCGGCATCCAGGGACTCCAGGCACCTCATTGTCAAGCTTGACATGAGGAATGCCTTTAACTCTTTACGCCGGGATCATCTGCTCGAGGCCTGCCTCAGCCGAGCCCCCTCTGCCTACCCGCTGGCCTACCTGTCATATAGAGCCCCGAGCATGCTCCTAGCTGATGATACGGTCATACCCTCAGCTACTGGGGTCCAACATGGTGACCCTTTGGGCCCCCGCCTGTTCGCCCTTGGTATTGACCACATCGCCCGGAGTATTACGGCCCCTCTCAATGTTTGGTATCTGGATGATGCTACGTTGGGCGGGCCCGTACGGACAGTCTGCCATGACCTTCAATCGGTGATTCCTGCCTTGGCGGGAATCGGCCTCCAGGTCAACTCAGCCAAGTCGGAGGTGGTGAACGTCAGCCTCGATGCTGCGAGCTTTGCAGCCTCCGTCTTGGACGTGCGGTCCATTCTCCGCCAGGTGACCCCAAAGAGGATGTCCTCATCCTCAAGTCACCGATCCACCGCCGGCCATCCGCCCCACCATCAGGTCCAGGCTTCAACTCCAGACTCTCACGAGCCGACTGGGCTTGATTGACGGCCACCCAGCTCTCTTTCTGCTGAGGAACTGCTTCGCCATGCCGAAGTTCTTCTATACACTCCGCAGCGCTCCATGCTACACCCAGATACCTCTCCTCGCTGACCTCGATACTTGTATCCGAACAGCAACCGAGGGGATATGCCATGTCAAGTTTGACGACATAGGGTGGCAACAGGCCATTTTACCGGCCAGGTATGGCGGCCTTGGCCTCCGGTCCCCGATCTCACTAGCGTTGCCGGCGTATCTTTCGTCGGTAACCTCGTGTCGCATCCTCGTCAGCAGGGTTCTTCAAAACACAACAGAACCCTCTGTGTTCAGAGAACGCGAGGCGGCCTGTGAGACGTGGGACTAGCTGGGACTTAACCCAGTAGACGTCCCTCCTCCGTCTCCCCCCGTTGACGTCAACCCCCCCCCCCCCAACGCACTTGGGATGCCATCCAGTGCAGTCTGTCCTCAGACAGGCTCACGCGCCAGCTCGACCAGCACCTCCTTGCTTGTTTTCGTGCGGCCTCCAAACCCCACAGCTCCATGCCCTGCCCTCCTCCACTGGCACGCAGCTAGACAACCATAGCCTGCGAATCGGTGTTTCCCTGAGGCTCGGCCTCCGGATCTGCCAGCCACACCAATGTCGCTGCGGTTCCACCGTGGACTCTTTCGGCCTCCACCCGCTTTCCTGTCGCCACAGTGCCGGCCGCATTCCACGCCATGCTGCCCTCAACGAGGTCATCAAGCATGGCTTGGACGCTGCAGGCTTCCTTTCCCAGCTCGAGGCGGTAGGGCTGGATCGAGGGGACGGCAAAAGGCCAGATGGCATGACCATCTTCCCGTTCCGCGGTGGCAAACCCCTCGTCTGGGATGACACTTGCACCGACACTTTCTGCAGCCGGAACATGGTGCAGTCTGCGACTGACCCAGGTTCTGCTGCACGTCGGGCTGAGGGGGCCAAACTCCTCAAATACCGGTCGCTCTCCGATAGGTTTGCGGTCGTTCCCCTGGCAGTAGAGA
>CAXHJY010000231.1:52500-62500 GCA_964016885.1 Eledone cirrhosa | reverse complement strand
GAGGGCGGTAAAAGAGGGGGTTACAGAGCTGCCTGAGGGCTTCGGCCGTGTAGAGGTCCGCGCGCCATACCACCACGGCGCCTCCCTTGTCCGCCGGTTTGATGACGATGTCATCTCGGCTACGGAGGGAGCGGAGAGCGAGGAGTTCGCCCCGTGAGATGTTGTGCCGTTTGGAACGCTGGCGGAAGTCGAAACGATTTACTGCGCTACGGCTGGCATCGACGAAGGCGTCCAGGGTGCTAAATTGCCCTGGGGCCGGCGTCCAAGAAGATGGTCGTCGGCCCAGGGCGAGAAACGGGTCTGGGGCGTCCGGAGCCGGTGGCGTTCGGCTGAAATGTGCCTGTAGCTTAGTGCGTCGCACGAATCGCTCGACTTCCGTTCGGGTGCGGAACTCGTCGCTGAGCGGAGTGTGGAGTATGAAGCGAAGGCCTCTACTAAGGAGTGAGCGCTCAGGTGCGGAGAGGGAGAGGTCAGGGGGTATGGTGACAACAAGGGGTGGGGTTTGGGTGTTTGGGGAGGGAAGGGAGGGTGTGGTGAGGGGTGGAGATTGGGTGGGGGTGGGGGGAGAGGTGGGGAGTGGTGGGCGTATGGGGATGGGCGGGTGGTGGTGGATGGGGGAGGTTGGGAGGAGTGAGTGTAGCTTGCGGGCTTTGGTGGAGCTGAGGAACGAGAAGAGGTTGTGGTTGAGGTTGTGGATGAAGGAGAGGATGGCTTGGGCGAGGAGGGGGTGGCAGGTGGAGTAAAGGCGGAGGAGGGTGGGGGTCAGTTGGTGGTCAAGTAGGCGGAGGGTGGAACGGGAGGCGCGGATGGAGTTGCGCATCAGAAGGCGTGAGGATCGGGTGAGGATACGTTGCGCGGAGGGGGAAGCAGCGGGGGAGGGGTGGAAGTGTAGACGGAAGCCAAGGGGGATAAGGTGGAGGCGGAGGCAGTGGCTGAGGAAATGGATGTGGCTGGAGTGCCGGGTTTTGGCGAAGAGAAGGTAGGAGAGTTGAAGGGCGGAGGGGAGATAGCAGGGTGGAAGGAGGGGGGTGAGGAAAAGTTTGAGGCGATTGTGGAGTTGGTGGAGAAAGGATCTCAGGTTGGCCATGATGGGCGTTGGGTGAAAGCAGGGGGAGGGATGAGTGGGCGAGGGTGTGAAGCGGGGTGGAGTGAACGAAGGGGTGAGTGCGAAGGATAGGCAGAGACGGGGAAGGGAAAAAGAACCAGAAAAACGTAGGGAGGGGGGAGTAAACACCGGAAAATTAAAGACAAAAAAATCATAAAGGTAATGACACAGGCGATCGTGAACGAAAAATCATAGAAATACAATTGTAAGAACACAGGCAAAGAATCATATACGGAAAAAAAAGGGGTACGGTAACAAAATCAAACAGAGGTAATGCGTGGAAGGAAAGACAAAGTGTGGGAAGGTGTGTAAAGTTCGGAGAAAGGTCACGGCGGATTAGATCGGGGTTGAGCCGGTTGTTAAGTTAAGTTCCAAGGATGGAGGCCGTGTGAGCGTGTGTTATGTATAATGAAAAATTGAACAGGGACAGAACAGAGAGGCAGTACGATAAATGTTTATTAAATTCACGCTCAGGAGAGTGGGGGGTAGGTGGGGGACGACGTTTCGGGCATAAGCCCTTCTTCAGATATATATATACATGGTGGCTGCCAACTCGTTTTCGAGTACGGCCACTACTTTATATCCATGTAGGAGAATCCCTACCGATGCGCTGAACGAGTGTGACTTTTTAGTTCAGCCAGCGACTTGAAAACACTGGTACAAACACTACACTTGTGACAATTATTGACACACAGTGCTGGGCCCATGGAACCATGTGACGACAAGTGCAGAGAGATCTCCAGATATAAAGCAATGCCTGTGCCGTGAAGCTTTTATAGGTAGCAAAGGCACTGCACAAAGCCAGTCCCACTCTCTTAACGAAGATGATATTTACCAAAAAGAAGTACAAGTCAACATTGGATACCTTTAGGGTTGCAGGTGTTATATCAGAGTTTTCCTTCTCCTAGAATTTTGCCTTGACAAAGGCTAAGGGGTCATCTCTCCCGGTGATTTTGGATGGCCATTGACTCTTAAGAGCTCCTTTGCCCTTTGACAGGTTTTGTTTTCAGTCCTGCATGATTTCCAAAGTCATCCTCCTCACCAAGAAACCTTGGTGGGGTTGCCAGTTTAGTCGCCAACGACCCGACCATGAGACAGGTTGTACTGGGATACATGTTACCAGTATATATATATATATACATATATATATATATATATATACATATATACATATACATGCACATACATATATATTAATAACAATAATAATAATAATAACAACAATAATAATGACGACAACAACAACAATAATAATATACATATATATATGTATATACACACACACTCACACACATAAACATATCTATACACACACACACACACGATAGCTACTAACAGCGCTGCAATCGAATGTGGGTTTTTAGCCTTCTTTTCCTGGGTCCTGTATTTTCGTTTCTCTAGTGATGCGGCTGGACTGCCGACCGCTATATCTGATTTGCTAAGCTGTCTGAACGTAATGTTATTACTCTGGGGGTCTTTCCTCATTTGAGTGCTCAAGCTACAGACCGATTATGCATATACGCTAGCTTGGCCGTATTCTAAAGCTTCGTCAATGCTGTACTAAAATTTACATACATACATATGTATATATATATATATCTACTATATAAATTGGAAGTGGTCGGACGTTGTATATTTAAGTAAGTAGGTGTAGTCGGATAAACGTCGAAATGGCTTGGTGGAATGCAGCGAAAATGTACACAGTTATGCAGAATGACCCGAAGAGGCGTTGGGTCGACATTTAGGGTACAAGCTTCCATGGTTACGGAGAAAATCGATGAAACAGGAATTTCCCATTCAAATTGAACTGAAAGTAATCTGTGAATGCAGAAGTCAATATTTCGAGAAACGTTCCAACCGAACGAAAACAGGAAGACGATATTTTGGTTCGTGAAGACGTTACCTGGCAATGAAAGGGAAAAAAAAGCGAGGATAATACGTCGTTATGTGGAGCGGGAAGAACAATTTCATGCAAAGACAAGACCAAGGCTATGGTATAAATGGAGTCGTTAGACTAATATTCTATTTAACATAACAGAATGATTTCCAGCCCCGGAGTTTAAGAATGATGTAAATAAAATTGAAAACGAAAATGACAGAGGTTATTAAAATAGTAAAAGTAAATAGTGAAGATTTAGGCCAGTACATTACATACGTATGCCCCGACGGACATACACATATATACGCACACACAAATACATACCCCCCCCCACACACACACACAAACACACACACGAGCGCGCGCGTGTATAAACCTCATGCATTTCTACAGTATTTTCACCAAACTTAAGACATAGGTTACTTATGTACTCCGGATGATCATGGGCACTTTCATTTTTACAGATATTGATTACAGGGCCTCCCGCAGATAACCCCCTTTAACCACTTCCTTGGAGTCGACTGAAGAACTGCAGTGCAATGCAACAAAACGTCATACACACACACACACACACACACACACACACACACACACACACACACACACACACACACACACACACACACGAGTGCGCGTGTATAAACCTTATGCATTTCTACAGTATTTTCACCAAACTTAAGACATAGGTTACTTATGTACTCCGGATGGTTATGGGCACTTTCATTTTTACAGATATTGATTATAGGGCCCCCCGGCAGATAACCCCCTTTAACCACTTCCTTGGAGTCGACTGAAGAACTGCAGTGCAATGCAACAAAACGTCATAACTTCTGGAGTTCGCAACCGATTTTCACAAAACCTGACACTTGGTCTACGTTTGTCCTACAGATGAATGTGAACTCTCAGAATTGGCACATATTGAGTAGGGGACTCCTGGGGGCAGGATCCCCCTTTTGGAAAAAGCCGATGATTATGTAAAAGTATAGTTTTCGAAGTAGCACTGAAGTATTGACATAAATGGTATACACAACTGCTATTTAATACCCGAGCAACGCCGGGTACCTCTGCTAGTCTACTATATAAATTGGAAGTGGTCGGATGTTGTATATTTAAGTAAGTAGGTGTAGTCGGATAAACGTCGAAACAGCTTGGTGGAATGCAGCGAAAATGTATACAGTTATGCAGAATGACCCCTAGGAGGCGTTGGATCGACTTTCAAGCTACAAGCTTCCATGGTTACGGAGAAAATCGATAAAACAGGAATGTCCCATTCAAATTGAACTGAGAGTAATCTGTGAACGCAGAAGTAAATATTTCGAGAAACGTTGCAAGCGAAGGAAAACAGGAAGACGATATTTTGAACGGGAAAAAAGCGAGAATAATACGTCGTTATGTAGAGCGTGAACAACAATTTCATGCAAAGACAAGACCAAGTTTATGGTATAAATGGAGTCGTTAGACTAATATTCTATTTAAAATAACAGAATGATTTCCAGCCCCGGAGTTTAAGAATGATGTAAATAAAATTGAAAACGAAAATGACAGAGGTTATTAAAATAGTAAAAGAAAATAGTGAAGATTAGTATATATATACCTACATATGTCTATATATATATATACATACATATATATATATATATACATACATATGTATGTATATATAAAATACCTACATATGTCTATATATATATATATATATATATATATATATATATATATATATACATACATATGTATACTCTTTTACTCTTTTACCTGTTTCAGCCATCCGGCTGAGGCCATGCTGGGGCACCGCCCTTGTTGCTACACATTTTATCTCCAGCCTGTATAGGTTGGCCACTGTTGTAGGAGGGAGTTTGTTGCTGCTGCCCTTAGGTTTCCCTCGGACTTGCTGTGGGCTCATCTGGGATCCTGGATAACAAGGTGTCGAGATGTTTCTTAAAGACATCCACCTCCACGTCATGCAAGTCTCGCAGATGCCTCGGCAGCCTGTTGAAGAGTTGAGGGCCCTTGAATCCCAGGCTATTGCAATACCTGCTCCTTATTCTAGATGTGGAAGACGGGACCTTTGGCACCACACAGTGACGTCCTGTTCGACGGTTGGTCCAGCTCCCAATGCCAAAGTTTGGTGCTAGTCCCTCCAGGATTTTCCACATGTAGATCACTGCGTATCTCTCCCGTCTTCGCTCCAAGGAGTAGAGGTTCAGTTCCTTTAGCCTCTCCCAGTAGCTTGTCTCCCTCATCTTGGCAATCCTCTTGGTGTAGCTTCGCTGGATAGCCTCAAGCTCCGTGGTTAGTTTGACACTATGGGGTGACCACAACTGGGAGCAGTAGTCCAGGCGGCTTAGGACAAAAGTCCTCCACAGTGTCAACATGGTGTCTCGATCTCTTGTAAGGAAAGTCCTCAAGATCCAGCCAGCGAATCGTCTACATGTTGTCGCCACCTTCATGATGTGTGAAGAAAAAGATGCATCATCGCTCATGTCTATGCCCAGGTCTCGTATCGATTTTGACACGGGGATATCGGTCCCTCCTGGTCCTGTGTAGCTGTGTTCCGGTATATTTGTGTTTGTGTTTGCAGGTTTGTATTGTAGGGCTTGGAATTTGCCAGCATTAAACTGCATGTTGTTTTCTTCCGCCCATCTGTATATGGCATCCAGATCCTGCTGTAAGAGGGCAGCGTCAGCCGGGTTTTTGATTGCCTGTGCTACCTTAGTGTCATCAGCATAGCTAGTGAGGGATGTTGTTGCATGCACCACAGAGGGCATGTCCGAGAGCGCCACCAAAAACAGTAGTGGTCCCAGGACTGTCCCCTGGGGCACCCCACTTGTTATCGGTGTTTCCCTCGAGAGGGCCCCATTTGCTGCGACTGCCTGGCTTCTGTCCCTTAGGAAGCCATGCAGCCACTCACCTACTTTTCCAGTTATGCCGAGTCCGTGTAGTTTGTGACATATCATTCCGTGGTCGACCTTGTCAAAGGCCTTCGCAAAGTCAAGATATATCACGTCTACATGTGAGCTGTCTAGTAGTTGTCTCAGTAGCCAGTCGTAGTGATGTAGCAGCTGTGTAAGGCAGCTTCTTCCTGGGCGGAAGCCATGTTGCGTGCTAGTCAGGCGGTCATTTTCTTCGAGGAAAGTGATTAGTTTCTTTCTGACGACTCGCTCCATGACCTTACAGATATGCGACGTCAGGGAGACTGGCCTATAGTTCTTGGCCTCCGCTCTACTACCTCCTTTATGGATAGGGCATATTGTGCCTTCTTTCAGCTCCCTGGGTAGTACACCGCTAGCCAAGGAGCTTCTGAAGAGCATCTTCAGTGGAGTTGCTAAGGCCCGCTTACATATTTTTAGGAGAACTGCTGGGAATCCATCAGGTCCAGCAGCCGAGTCTGTTCTAATTTCATCAATGGCGTACACCACATCCTCCTCCGTTATGTCTATGTGGTTGATGGTTGCCATTTCTTGATGTAGTGTTGTGGCATCAAAGAACTCCTCTGGCTTCGTTATTTGCATGTGCCTCAGTGGACATGTGAAGACACTTTTGTACTGTTCGTTCAGTATTTCACATATCTCTTGGGGATTTTCGGTTAATGAACCGTCCGTGTGGAAGAGTGGTCCAATCTTGCAGTGTACTGAGGCAGTTTCTTTTGCAAATTTAAAGAAGGCCTTAGGGTTTGTTTTAATGTCTTCTATGGCCCTGTTCTCTTTGTTTGCCCTCTCATTCTCATGTGAAAGTTTGAGTGCAATCTCGGTGTCAAGTAGTGCACGTTTCAAATAGGATTCCTTCTTGTTTTGGTTTTGTTGACTATTCAACTGGTTTGAGAGTTTAGTTCTACGTCTCATAAGGATTTTCCTATCTCTGGGAATAAGATTTTTGTGTCTGTTTGCCTCTTTCTCCGGGACACACTTTTTGCATATGGTGTGTATCGTTGTCATGAAGTGTTGAAATTGTATATATATATATACACACATATGTATACATATATATATATACATAATTATGTCTATATATAAATACATATATATATATACATATGTATATATATATATACACACATATGTATATATATATATATATACATAATTATGTCTATATATATATATACATATGTATATATATATATACACACATATGTATATATATATATATATATACATAATTATGTCTATATATATATACATATGTATATATATACATACATATGTATATATATATATATATACATAATTATGTATATATATATATATATACATATGTATATATATATATACATATGTATATATATATATATACATACATACATATGTATATATATATACATGTATATATACATACATATGTCTATATATATATATATATATACATGCATATGTCTATATATATATATATATATATATATATACATACATATGTCTATATATATATATATATATATATACATACATACGTCTATATATATATACATATATATATACATACATACGTCTATATATATATACATACATACGTCTATATATATATATATATATATATATATATATATATATATATATATATATATACATACATATATATATATATATACATACATATGTCTATATATATATATATATATATATATATATATATATGTCTATATATATATACATATGTCGATATATATATACATATGTCTATATATATATACATATGTCTATATATATATACATATGTCTATATATATATATATACATATGTCTATATATATATATATGTCTATATATATATATATACATATGTCTATATATATATATATACATATGTCTATATATATATATATGTCTATATATATATATATATATATATATATATATATATTTCTATATATATATATATATATATGTCTATATATATATATATATATATATATATATATATATATATATATATCTATATATATATATATATATATATATATATATATATATATATATATATATATCTATATATATATATATATATATATATATATATATATATATGTCTATATATATATATATATGTCTATATATATATATATATATATGTCTATATATATATATATATATATGTCTATATATATATATATATGTCTATATATATATATATATATAAATATGTATATATATATATATATATATACACATACATACATACATACATGTCTATATATATATACATGTCTATATATATATACATATGTCTATATATATATATATATATATATATATATATATATATATATATATATATATATATATATATACATACATATATATATACAACGCACGAACAGAAAAGGGGCTTCATGCCAACCCACAAACCACAATAAAGCCACGGTAATGCTGCTCCAGTCTCCTCACAAAGACATGATTACAACAACAAAAACAACAAAAGTAATGCTGCTCCAGTCAGTCTTGTCACAAAGACACGATCACAACAACAACAACAAAAATAACGCTGCTCCAGTCTTTTCACAAAGACACAATTACAACAAATACAACAACAACAACAAAAGAGGGAACTGCAAACCTATCCAATGTTGTAACCACAAATCCAATCAAAAACTGCTCCCTAAACAACAAAAAAAAATCTTTCTTTTTTTGCCATGAACCTGGCAAAAGAGATAGAGTAAAACATTTTAATCATCACCCAACACCAACCTTGCTGTCACTAACACACAATCACAAAACAAACCTTCTGCAACAGTCAAAACCAGCCACCACACTAGCCCCCACATTCTTACTCAATACACAAGGTATCAGCCCATCCATCAATGCACAGAAATGGAAGATCTAATTCATTGAGGATTGGGTTGGTAGCCATCCATTTCACATCCCCTTCATTCTTACTGAGACCCACCTTGACAACTCCCACTTGAAGGCCGAAGTAAGAGAGAAATTTTTCAACCATCCGTGCGGATCGTGTTGGCAGAAGGAAGGGTGGAACTGCCATTTTCCTGCATGATTCCTTTTCGGCAGATGGCACCACAACATTCTCTAATGGATACTGTGAATCAGTCACTGTGCACAATATATATACTTGGAAGATCTTTGTAGACACTGTCACAAATATATGTACAAAACACACCCCACCAAAACCTGTGAAAAAAACCAAGTGCAGTATCCCCCAAAACAGAAAAACAATTATCAGAAAAATAAAAAGAACAAACAAAAAAAATTAACACACTAAAATACTGCCAACAGCAACACACACATTCAATGGCTATCACCCTGCTTGAGTCAAAAAAATATAACCTCCAGCAATGCATGATGACTATCATCAATAACCAGAGAATAGCTGAAGAGAGGTGGGCCATTGAGAAAATCAACCCCAAAGTGTTCTTCTAATTCGCTAAAAAACACAAGGTCACCGTCTCCACTGTTGGCCCCCTAGTTAATGAAAATAGCACACTCCAGGACAATGCCAAAACCATGGGCGAGATACTGCAGAAGCAATACTGCTCTGTTTTCAGCAACCCTGATATGGCCGATCTGGGCCGTATCAGTGATATTAACCCCCAACACACTATATCAGACATAACGTTTGGCGCCCCTGATGTCTTAGCGACAATAAACGAAATTAAACACAATTCAGCAGTAGGCCCCGAAAGGTTCCCTGCTTGTGTTCTGAAGGTGTGTCGACACCAACTTGAAACTCCTCTTGCTAATCTGTGAAGGAACTCACTGGACACTGGCTATATTCCTGAAAACTTTCTGTCCCAGTCCGTTGTCCCAGTCTTCAAAAAGGAAAATAAGTCCCTAGCAGTGAACTACCGTCCGATCTCATTCACCTTTCATATTATCAAAGTATTTGAGAGGGTGGTGAGATCACGAATAATCCACTTTCTTGAAAGCAACGGCCTGCTGAACTCCAACCAACATGGGTTCCGTAATGGAAGGGACTGCCTAACGCAGCTCCTGCATCACTTTGACGATGTTTTGAGAGCCTTGGGAGAGGGCTCTAACACTGATCTCATCTATCTTTATTTCAGCAAG
>CAXHJY010000231.1:22500-25000 GCA_964016885.1 Eledone cirrhosa | reverse complement strand
AACTTTTAATGAACATGCGGAGTACTATAATAACGCCCTAGCAAATTCAGGTCACTCTAGTAAAATAAATTATAATAATAGTAACTTTAGAAAGTCTCCGCTTACTCTTAATAATAACATTATATCACATAACATGGCTATGAATGGGAGTAGCAAACTTAGTAACCGTAGAACTTATATAGGAGTATCTGAACCCACCCATCAGTTATCCCACCGGACTCGTAATAACAAATATAATACCTCTAAGAGACAAGTCGAGCCCCCTGTGCGCTCACGCATTGGTGTTGGTTTGGCTGGATCTTGTTCTAGTAATGTTGCTCCTACTGATCCTATCATTGGCCTTAATCCTCTTGTGGGGATTCTGGACAACAGCGGATCTACTAGTGGTAGAAACTATAATAGGCATAATGAAATTATGGCTGATTCTATGAATGTGGCTTCAACTATTCCCGATAGTAACCCTAGTCTCGACGGTGGGACTTTTGATAGAGGTAGGGTCGATAAGAATAAAAATAAAAATAGAAGGCGATTGAACACTTATTTCAACCCGCCATATAATCAGGATGTATCAACTAATATCCCTAGGTCTTTCTTCACTATCCTGGAGAAAAATTTCCCCCCTTCTCACAAATACCATGGTATTTTTAATAAAAATGTTATTAAACTCTCATTCTCTACCACCCCTAATATTAGTTCTCATTTGGCTAGCACTAATAATAGGAAAATTAGGGATGGATTCTCCTCTCTACATACTAATAGTCTGAATGCATCGGACAATGCTTTACCACCAGAACAGTCCTTATCTAATAGAGGTCCTACGTGCAATACATCACCACTCGAGCCAACCAATAACACCCGGAAGTGCAATTGTAGAGTGAGTGCTAACTGCCCTCTAAACGGTAACTGCCTTTCTAAGAACATTGTCTATGCTTGCGAGGTTATAACTAATTCCTCTAAAAGAACATATATAGGATCTACTTCTAACACTTTTAAGACTAGGTTTAACTCTCATATCTCTAACTTCAAACATGTTAGGTTTAAGAATTCTACCTCTCTAGCGCATTATATCTGGGATCTTAAGGGAGCTTATATACCATATAGCCTTAACTGGAGTTTAGTGGCACGATCTAACCACCTTTCTGCACAAAGTAAGTTTTGTAATCTCTGTATACTTGAGACACACTCTATTATTTTCTCTAGCGTACCCTTACTGAATAGAAAGTCTGAGATATTCTCTTCTTGCCCCCATGCAATTTCTAATTCTTACTTTTATTATAAACCCAAATGTTCTAGTAGTACAAATTGTACCCATTAGCAGATATATTCCATTACTTAGTTTTTTGTTTGGGTTCTTTTGTTTGCCAACACTAATGTTATCATTGGTCTTTGAGGACTCTTCATTCTAGCTCTCATAATCATTTGGCCACTGTACCATATCTATGTCTTCACTATTACACCTTGTTAGTATACATAAGATTACACACGTTATTATCTTTATATATTCTTTTATTACCATTAACTTTAATTTTAATTTTAACATTATTTTTATTTTTAATTCTATTTTTATTTCTAAATTTATTCTGATTTATCTATCGACCCCCCCCCCCCCGATGCACACATAAACTTATTGTCAACCCCTCCAGATTGAATATGATTATATTAACCCCCCCCCCCTCTTTTATGCTCTGTTCTATTATTTATTATAGTATATCGAATATACTTTATGCCACTTCGCACCCTCCATATATTTTGTCAATTCTGTCCCCATTAGCCTACCTTAACTCTACTTAAGTCAGTTTTTTAGATATTGTTGCGTATATGATAGTGTAATTTTATTCCTTTTTGTAAACATTTGTAACGATACATTAAAGTTTATATACTTTAATGACTTAGACTATAGCTAATTTTATACTACCTTATCGGATGGGTTTGATATTTTTTAATATTAATTTATCAGATAGGGTTTGGAGTCATTTAAAATGATCGCTTTCCTTGGTGTTTACCAAATTTCTTAATGCACGCGAGGCCTAAATGTGTATACATTTGTTTTGTTTTGTAATTTCCGGTTGATTGCATTTATTTGTTTTATCCTATTTACTATTCACTGTCTGGCTTCGCTCACTCATCCACACATGTCTGTCTACTAACCTTGAAATTATAAGTATTTATTTATATATTTTATGCCAATTTAAAAAATATATTACATTATGATATTGATCCTTATTACTTACCGTTTATTATATATAACATTATGATATTTAAACTTTATATATCATATAAGATGTCTGGATTTTTTAATATTTTAATATTGTAATATGTAACATTATGATATTTAGACTTTACATATCATGTTAGATGTCTGTATATTTTTTCTGTAGCAACATATTCTTTCTGTAACATCATAATTGTTCCCTGTACCAATATAGTTTTTTTGAGTATTATTGTATTATATTATATGATTGATATTTCCTCATTTATTATGTAACCCAGTATGAATCAT
>CAXHJY010000231.1:10000-12500 GCA_964016885.1 Eledone cirrhosa | reverse complement strand
TGCAAACATAGATTAAACTCAACTTTTAAATATAAATTTAAATTTAAAATGTAGTATATTTAGTTTGATTTATAATTATTTGGAAACTAGCCGATAAATCTTTCGATTTCTTCTTTTTATTCTTCTTTTATTTTATTTTTATTTAAACATTCTTCATGAAAAATTAAACTACCTTAAAAGTTGATGCTCCAAATATTTCGAATAAACGTTACACTAGATAAACTTCTATATTAAATATAAGAACACATGTAGACCAAATGGGCATCCTAAACTTTTTGAAATGATTTTTGCTAGACGCGATTTGATAAATAATTTTTAGCTTTATCTGTTTTCGACTCTGATGCTTATAATGAACTTGGCAATATATTGTCAATTAATTTTGAAGGGTTGATCTTTGTGGTTTGTTTTTATTATTGTAGTATTTTCTAATATTTTTATTTTTAATATGTAATATTTTTAATATGTAATATTTTTTTCGTAATATTTTTTAGTTTTCTATTTTATTATTATTTATTATTATTATTATTATTATTTTTTTTTTTTTTTGGTTTTTGTTTCTGATATTTTTTATTAATATATTGAAATCTGTTCTCTATCTCTGCTTGATAGATAATCACGTAGAGTAAAGACAAGATTAGTAGTAATATAGACTCTATATATATGTGTATATATATACACATATATGTATACTTAAATTTTTATAGCACAATGAGAATGTTCTCCGTGGAAAATTGGGGTTTGCAGAGTTGATCACGTAAATTCACATCGATGTTTGTAGTTATCATATAAACATATGAATTTTTAAAACTAAACATAAGATCATTACTTTTCACACATTATGGATACGTGTCTCATTCAGGAATACTGATATTTACATTATAGTGCCTGGTTTTTATACATACTAATACTTCTACATTAAAACATAGGTTTTTTATGCCTCGCCTATGTCTGGTTACTTTTCATTTTTCTCTCTATATAACAGCTGGTTTCTCTCCTAACCACATATATCTCCCTTACATTAATACTAGAGCTAAATAAATAAATAAATAAATAAATGTATCATTGATACGTTTATTCAACGGATGTCCAACCACCTACTTTTCTCTATATATCTATCTCTATCTATTTCCTCTCTCTATATATATCTCTCTCTGTTTCTTTACATGAAGTTCTTTTCTTTATCTATCTTGCCATCTCTCTATTTTGTTCCATGCATTTCTTCTTTTTCTTCTTTTTCTTCGTTTTCTTTCTTGCTTTACTTTCTTTCTTTTTTTCTCTCTTTCTTTCTTTCTGTTTACAAATTTTTCACTGCCAAATCAACTTTTCAAATACAAGTCGATGTTGAACGGTATGTCAAATCTATTTATCTATAAAACTGTCTATATTGTATTTTGTCTGAGGAAGGCATAGCATATTGTTAATATGATATCCCTGAAATATATATAATGAAATAAATATGGTTTTATAAATATAGTTTCTATTTATTTAATATCGTATATATATATATATATATATAGAAATTGGAATAAATGCTCTGAAATAGCGATATATATGTGAATATAGACATAGAATATTCGAAATATTCTGTATGTTTATAATAAACATTTTGAAGACCTAATCGCTATAGAATAGAATACGTCACGTATTACAATTAGATCTCGATAAAAGCAAGGGAAGTAATCTACGCGTTTCATTCTTGTTAGAATTCATCAGGACTACATATCCAGTGCTTTTATCGAGAATGATACAGCTAGAGACTTATAGAATACTTAGCTGTGTACAGGAAAGTATACAGCTAAGTATTCTATAAGTCTCTAGCTGTGTCATTCTCGATAAAAGCACTGGATATGTAGTCCTGATGAATTCTAACAAGAATGAAACGCGTAGATTACTTCCCTTGCTTTTATCGAGAATCTAATTGTAATACGTGACGTATTCTATTCTATAGCGATTAGGTCTTCAAAATGTTTATTATAAACATACAGAATATTTTCGAATATTCTATGTCTATATTCACATATATATCGCTATTTCAGAGCATTTATTCCAATTTCTAATTTCTGCCGGACCGGCAACCGCTCTTTCAAACCAGTTCCTGTACACAGCTAAGTATTCTATAAGTCTCTAGCTGTGTCATTCTCGATAAAAGCACTGGATATGTAGTCCTGATGAATTCTAACAAGAATGAAACGCGTAGATTACTTCCCTTGCTTTTATCGAGAATCTAATTGTAATACGTGACGTATTCTATTCTATAGCGATTAGGTCTTCAAAATGTTTATTATAAACATACAGAATATTTTCGAATATTCTATGTCTATATTCACATATATATCGCTATTTCAGAGCATTTATTCCAATTTCTAATTTCTGCCGGACCGGCAACCGCTCTTTCAAACCAGTTCCTGTACACAGCTAAGTATTCTATAAGTCTCTAGCTGTGTCATTCTCGATAAAAGCACTGGATATGTAGTCCTGATGAATTCTAACAAGAATGAAA
>CAXHJY010000230.1:35000-40000 GCA_964016885.1 Eledone cirrhosa | reverse complement strand
CAAACCAGCCCTCGAGACCACCGCAGTTAAGGGACCCAGAGTGGCCGCCGCTGACACCAGACCAGGTGTCATACCGACAGCCATTACTGGCACCCCAAAAGTCACACCAGTGCTGCTGCTGAATGTCAGGGGCCTGGTGAAACTCAGCAACATGAGTAAAATTTCCTACCTGGGAGACTTAGCCATAAGCAATCAAGCACTATGCATGGCACTAACCGAAACGCACCTGACAAGCAGTATAGCAGATGCAGAAATACATATACCGAAATATACTGTATTTCGTTCGGACAGGAAGGAGAGAACTCATGGTGGGGTTGCTCTGTATATCCGTGAAGATGTCACACCAATTGTACTGTTGACACATTCAAACTCAGTCTGTGACACACTGATAATACATATGAAGCAACTACAGACGGTAATATGTGTCACATATCGGCCGCCCGATGCCCCCAGTAATGAGGGTAAATTTGAGGATAGCCTAAGTAGGATAGAAGAGGTCCTTGACAAACTGGACCAGGGTCTCAACATCCTACTGCTGGGAGACTTCAACCTACCAAAGGTCAAATGGCCTGAGGGCCACCTCCTCCCTGGAATGACGTCAATAGAACAGAGACAGACGGAATCCTTGCTGGCCCTCACACACAGACTGTTCATGGAGCAAGCAATACTCCTCCCAACAAGAGGCGAAAATGTCCTGGACCTCTGTTTTACAAACAACGAAGTGCTCATCCACAATGTAAAGGTGACACCAACAATTCTCTCGGATCATAACTTGGTAGAGCTAATGATATGTGGTCCAAGAGAACCAACAGAGACAAAACCACCAAGAAGCTCCGGGACGCTATCCAGCCTTAACTTCTACGGGGCTGACTGGAAGAAGATTAAGAGTGAAATCCGGAAGCAAACATGGAGTGCAAACATCGCCACACAAGACACTAACACACAATTTCAACACTTCATGACAACGATACACACCATATGCAAAAAGTGTGTCCCGGAGAAAGAGGCAAACAGACACAAAAATCTTATTCCCAGAGATAGGAAAATCCTTATGAGACGTAGAACTAAACTCTCAAACCAGTTGAATAGTCAACAAAACCAAAACAAGAAGGAATCCTATTTGAAACGTGCACAACTTGACACCGAGATTGCACTCAAGCTTTCACATGAGAATGAGAGGGCAAGGAAAGAGAACAGGGCCATAGAAAACATTAAAACAAACCCTAAGGCCTTCTTTAAATTTGCAAAAGAAACTGCCTCAGTACACTGCAAGATTGGACCACTCTTCCACACGGACGGTTCATTAACCGAAAATCCCCAAGAGATATGTGAAATACTGAACGAACAGTACAAAAGTGTCTTCACATGTCCACTGAGGCACATGCAAATAACGAAGCCAGAGGAGTTCTTTGATGCCACAACACTACATCAAGAAATGGCAACCATCAACCACATAGACATAACGGAGGAGGATATGGTGTACGCCATTGATGAAATTAGAACAGACTCGGCTGCTGGACCTGATGGATTCCCAGCAGTTCTCCTAAAAATATGTAAGCGGGCCTTAGCAACTCCACTGAAGATGCTCTTCAGAAGCTCCTTGGCTAGCGGTGTACTACCCAGGGAGCTGAAAGAAGGCACAATATGCCCTATCCATAAAGGAGGTAGTAGAGCGGAGGCCAAGAACTATAGGCCAGTCTCCCTCACGTCGCATATCAGTAAGGTCATGGAGCGAGTCGTCAGAAAGAAACTAATCACTTTCCTCGAAGAAAATGACCGCCTGACTAGCACGCAACATGGCTTCCGCCCAGGAAGAAGCTGCCTTACACAGCTGCTACATCACTACGACTGGGTACTGAGACAACTACTAGACAGCTCACATGTAGACGTGATATATCTTGACTTTGCGAAGGCCTTTGACAAGGTCGACTACGGAATGATATGTCACAAACTACACGGACTCGGCATAACTGGAAAAGTAGGTGAGTGGCTGCATGGCTTCCTAAGGGACAGAAGCCAGGCAGTCGCAGCAAATGGGGCCCTCTCGAGGGAGACACCGATAACAAGTGGGGTGCCTCAGGGGACAGTCCTGGGACCACTACTGTTTTTGGTGGCTCTCTCGGACATGCCCTCTGTGGTGCATGCAACAACATCCCTCACTAGCTATGCTGATGACACTAAGGTAGCACAGGCAATCAAAAACCCGGCTGACGCTGCCCTCTTACAGCAGGATCTGGATGCCATATACAGATGGGCGGAAGAAAACAACATGCAGTTTAATGCTGGCAAATTCCAAGCCCTACAATACAAACCTGCAAACACAAACACAAATATAGCGGAACACAGCTACACAGGACCAGGAGGGACCGATATCCCCGTGTCAAAATCGATACGAGACCTGGGCATAGACATGAGCGATGATGCATCTTTTTCTTCACACATCATGAAGGTGGCGACAGCATGTAGACGATTCGCTGGCTGGATCTTGAGGACTTTCCTTACAAGAGATCGAGACACCATGTTGACACTGTGGAGGACTTTTGTCCTAAGCCGCCTGGACTACTGCTCCCAGCTGTGGTCACCCCATAGTGTCAAACTAACCACGGAGCTTGAGGCAATCCAGCGAAGCTACACCAAGAGGATTGCCAAGATGAGGGAGACAAGCTACTGGTAGAGGCTGAGGGAACTGAACCTCTACTCCTTGGAGCGAAGACGGGAGAGATACGCAGTGATCTACATGTGGAAAATCCTGGAGGGACTAGCACCAAACTTTGGCATTGGGAGCTGGACCAACCGTCGAACAGGACGTCACTGTGTGGTGACAAAGGTCCCGTCTTCCACATCTAGAATAAGGAGCAGGTATTGCAATAGCCTGGGATTCAAGGGCCCTCAACTCTTCAACAGGCTGCCGAGGCATCTGCGAGACTTGCATGACGTGGAGGTGGATGTCTTTAAGAAACATCTCGACACCTTGTTATCCAGGATCCCGGATGAGCCCACAGCAAGACACGAGGGAAACCTAAGGGCAGCAGCAACAAACTCCCTCCTACACCAGTGGCCAACCTATAGAGGCTGGAGATAAAATGTGTAGCAACAAGGGCGGTGCCCCAGCATGGCTTCAGCCGGATGGCTGAAACAGGTAAAAGAGTAAAAGAGTAATATATATAAATATATAAATGTATATATATATCACGATAAATTAACGGAGGCATAAATATATATATATATATATATATAAATATATATATATATAACTATATATATATATAAATATATATCCATATAACTATATATATATATAAATATATATCTATATAACTATATATATATATAAATATATATCTATATAAATATATATCTATATAAATATATATCTATATAAATATATATCTATATAAATATATATATATATAAATATATATCTATATAAATATATATATATATATAAATATATATCTATATAAATATATATATATATATAAATATATATCTATATAAATATATATATATATATAAATATATATCTATATAAATATATATATATATAAATATATATCTATATAAATATATATATATATAAATATATATCTATATAAATATATATATATATAAATATATATCTATATATATATAACTATATATATATATAAATATAAGTATGCATGTATACGTACATACATATATGTATACAGACGTACAGTAGCATGCACATATATATATATATATACATATATACATACATATGCATACAGGTACACATACATATATGCACGTATCAGTTTAGCGGCGCTAACGTCGCTTTGTTCGTTTGTAAACAAACTGAACAGCCTGAATTTATGCCATACGGTGTTAAGGCAACCACGTCACCTTTTTGTTCAACACTGACACAGGAACGATGTACTAGTTTCAAGCTTGTTAGCTATCATCAGCACCGTTTACCCATCTGCCAGATAGTTGAACGTTCGAAAGTATATACTTTCCTTATGAAAATTAACGGCTGAGCAGCCTAATTTGCATATTGAGTGAGTTAAATCGGTCAGGCATACCGAAAACGATAAATTGAAACAAAATGAAAACGAAATTTCATTTCTCACTCTTAGTATGGCACTTACTTAAATGTAAGTATGCATGTATACGTACATACATATATGTATACAGACGTACAGTAGCATGCACATATATATATATATATACATATATACATACATATGCATACAGGTACACATACATATATGCACGTATCAGTTTAGCGGCGCTAACGTCGCTTTGTTCGTTTGTAAACAAACTGAACAGCCTGAATTTATGCCATACGGTGTTAAGGCAACCACGTCACCTTTTTGTTCAACACTGACACAGGAACGATGTACTAGTTTCAAGCTTGTTAGCTATCATCAGCACCGTTTACCCATCTGCCAGATAGTTGAACGTTCGAAAGTATATACTTTCCTTATGAAAATTAACGGCTGAGCAGCCTAATTTGCATATTGAGTGAGTTAAATCGGTCAGGCATACCGAAAACGATAAATTGAAACAAAATGAAAACGAAATTTCATTTCTCACTCTTAGTATGGCACTTACTTAAATGTAAGTATGCATGTATACGTACATACATATATGTATACAGACGTACAGTAGCATGCACATATATATATATATATACATATATACATACATATGCATACAGGTACACATACATATATGCACGTATCAGTTTAGCGGCGCTAACGTCGCTTTGTTCGTTTGTAAACAAACTGAACAGCCTGAATTTATGCCATACGGTGTTAAGGCAACCACGTCACCTTTTTGTTCAACACTGACACAGGAACGATGTACTAGTTTCAAGCTTGTTAGCTATCATCAGCACCGTTTACCCATCTGCCAGATAGTTGAACGTTCGAAAGTATATACTTTCCTTATGAAAATTAACGGCTGAGCAGCCTAATTTGCATATTGAGTGAGTTAAATCGGTCAGGCATACCGAAAACGATAAATTGAAACAA
>CAXHJY010000230.1:25000-27500 GCA_964016885.1 Eledone cirrhosa | reverse complement strand
GCATACAATTAAATTAACCTACTCATCCACCAAAAATTTAGCACAAAATATTAATAGAATAAATAATAGGAACTTAAAACCTACTGATAATAGCATAAATAATATACAAGTTAACAAATGTAACTGTAGAGATAGATCTAAATGTCCGTTAAATAACAACTGCTTAGTTAAAAATATAGTATACAATTGTAATGTTAATACTGACTCTAATTCTTTTAACTACGTCGGTTCCACATCGACGGAATTTAAACTTCGCTATAATAACCACAAGAATTCTTTCACAGATCCAAATAAAAAATCTTCAACGGCACTATCAGGGGTACTCTGGCAACTTAAGCTAGATAACGTTAGATATTCGACGGCTTGGAATATAGTCTCAAGAGGGATTCCTTTTAATTCATCCTCTGAGACATGTGACCTCTGCGCAGAGGAGATATTCTTTATACTAAAATCTAAAAACTCCCTTAACCTACGGACAAATTTATTCAGTTGTTGCAAACATAGATTAAACTCAACGTTTAAATATAAATTTAAATTTAAAATGTAGTATATTTAGTTTGATTTATATTTATATGAGAACTAGCCGATAAATCTTTTGATTCCTAAATCTTTGATTCCCTCGTTTTACTCTTTTTATTGTTTATTTTATTTTATTTTATTTATTTTTATTTTTATCTAAACATTCCTCATGAAAAATTAAGCTACCCTAAAAGCCGATGCTCCAAATTTTTTGAATTAACCTTACACTAGATAAACTTCTATATTAAACATAGGAACATATGTAGACATTATTGGACATCATAATCTTTTTACGATATTCTTTGCTAGATGTGATTTGATAGATAATTTTTGGCTTTGTCTTGTAGTGAACTTGGCAATATATTGTCAATTAACTTTGAAGGGTTGTTTTTTGTGGTTTATTTTTATTTTCATTTTTATTTTTATTTTTATTTTTATTTTTATTTTTACTTTTATCCTTTTAGTATTGTAGTATTCTATAATATTTTTATTTTAATTTTATTTTTTTAATATTTTTATATATTTTTATATGTAAATTTTTATATGTAAATTTTTATATGTAAATCTTTAATACGTAATATTTTTTAATACGTAGTATTTTTAATATGCAATATTTTTATTATGTAATATTCTTTCGTAATATTTTTTTAGTTTTCTATTCTATATTTTTATATATTTTTATATATTTTTACTTATTATTATTATTATTGTTATCTTTGTTTATAATATAATATATATTTTCGATTAGTATATTGAAATCTGCTCTCTATTTCTGCTTGATAGATAATCTTGTAGAGTAATCGCAAGAATAATAATACGCTCAAATTTTTATACCACATTGAGATTGTTTTCCGATAACTTAGAGTTTGCGGAGTGAATCAGTTGGATTCACATTGAGATTTGTAGCTGTCACATAGACATATGAATTTTTAAAACTAAACATAAGATAATGAATTTTCACACATTGTGAATACTTGTTTCATTCAGGAATACTGATATTTACAATATAGTGTAAGTTTTATAAATACTAATACATTAAAACATAGGGTTTTCTACGCCTCGAATATGTCTGGCTATTTTTAAATTTTTTTCTCTCTCTATATCTCTCTATATCTCTCTATATATCTCCCTTACATTAATACTTGAGCTAAATAAATAAATAAATAAATAAATAAATGTATCATTGATACACTTACTCAAAATGACCTCCCACTACCTAATTTTCTATATATATATATGTATCTATCTCTATTTCCTCTCTCTCTATATATATATATATCTTTCTGTCTCTTTACATGAAGCTCTTCACTTTATCTATTTTTCCATCTCTCTATTTTGTTCCATGCATTTCTTCTTTTTCTTTTTCTTCTTTTTCTTCCTTTTCTTCGTTTTGTCTTTCTTTCTTTCGTTTTTCCCTCTTTTCTTT
This sequence comes from Eledone cirrhosa, assembly GCA_964016885.1. Lineage (NCBI taxonomy): Eukaryota > Metazoa > Mollusca > Cephalopoda > Octopoda > Eledonidae > Eledone > Eledone cirrhosa. Next base: position 25,555 of record CAXHJY010000230.1, on the reverse strand, counting down.
CTCTCTTTCTTTCTCTCTGTATTTTCACTGCTAGCGTAAACCTCTTCAAATGAAGTTGATGTTTATTACGGTATGTCGAATATATTTATCTATAAAACTGTTTATATTGTATTTTGTCTGATGAAGGCATAGCATATTGTTAATATGATATCCCCGAAATATATATAATGAAATAAATATGGTTTTATAAATATAGTTTTCCATTTATTTAATATTGTAAATATACTCCAAATATTTGTCGAGTGCTTTTATATCAGTTATAAATATTTACTAGTTGTAACCCAACAATTTTAAATATAACTTTACATATAAATATATATATATATATATATAAATATATATATATATATATATATATATAAATATATAAATAAATATATATATATATAAATATATATATATATAAATATATATATATATAAATATATATATATATAAATATATATATATATATATAAATATATATATATATATATATAAATATAAATATATATATATATATATATAAATATATATATATATAAATATATATATATATAAATATATATATAAATA
>CAXHJY010000230.1:12500-15000 GCA_964016885.1 Eledone cirrhosa | reverse complement strand
TGATACGTGCATATATGTATGTGTACCTGTATGCATATGTATGTATATATGTATATATATATATATATGTGCATGCTACTGTACGTCTGTATACATATATGTATGTACGTATACATGCATACTTACATTTAAGTAAGTGCCATACTAAGAGTGAGAAATGAAATTTCGTTTTCATTTTGTTTCAATTTATCGTTTTCGGTATGCCTGACCGATTTAACTCACTCAATATGCAAATTAGGCTGCTCAGCCGTTAATTTTCATAAGGAAAGTATATACTTCCGAACGTTCAACTATCTGGCAGATGGGTAAACGGTGCTGATGATAGCTAACAAGCTTGAAACTAGTACATCGTTCCTGTGTCAGTGTTGAACAAAAAGGTGACGTGGTTGCCTTAACACCGTATGGCATAAATTCAGGCTGTTCAGTTTGTTTACAAACGAACAAAGCGACGTTAGCGCCGCTAAACTGATACGTGCATATATGTATGTGTACCTGTATGCATATGTATGTATATATGTATATATATATATATATGTGCATGCTACTGTACGTCTGTATACATATATGTATGTACGTATACATGCATACTTACATTTAAGTAAGTGCCATACTAAGAGTGAGAAATGAAATTTCGTTTTCATTTTGTTTCAATTTATCGTTTTCGGTATGCCTGACCGATTTAACTCACTCAATATGCAAATTAGGCTGCTCAGCCGTTAATTTTCATAAGGAAAGTATATACTTCCGAACGTTCAACTATCTGGCAGATGGGTAAACGGTGCTGATGATAGCTAACAAGCTTGAAACTAGTACATCGTTCCTGTGTCAGTGTTGAACAAAAAGGTGACGTGGTTGCCTTAACACCGTATGGCATAAATTCAGGCTGTTCAGTTTGTTTACAAACGAACAAAGCGACGTTAGCGCCGCTAAACTGATACGTGCATATATGTATGTGTACCTGTATGCATATGTATGTATATATGTATATATATATATATATGTGCATGCTACTGTACGTCTGTATACATATATGTATGTACGTATACATGCATACTTACATTTAAGTAAGTGCCATACTAAGAGTGAGAAATGAAATTTCGTTTTCATTTTGTTTCAATTTATCGTTTTCGGTATGCCTGACCGATTTAACTCACTCAATATGCAAATTAGGCTGCTCAGCCGTTAATTTTCATAAGGAAAGTATATACTTCCGAACGTTCAACTATCTGGCAGATGGGTAAACGGTGCTGATGATAGCTAACAAGCTTGAAACTAGTACATCGTTCCTGTGTCAGTGTTGAACAAAAAGGTGACGTGGTTGCCTTAACACCGTATGGCATAAATTCAGGCTGTTCAGTTTGTTTACAAACGAACAAAGCGACGTTAGCGCCGCTAAACTGATACGTGCATATATGTATGTGTACCTGTATGCATATGTATGTATATATGTATATATATATATATATGTGCATGCTACTGTACGTCTGTATACATATATGTATGTACGTATACATGCATACTTACATTTAAGTAAGTGCCATACTAAGAGTGAGAAATGAAATTTCGTTTTCATTTTGTTTCAATTTATCGTTTTCGGTATGCCTGACCGATTTAACTCACTCAATATGCAAATTAGGCTGCTCAGCCGTTAATTTTCATAAGGAAAGTATATACTTCCGAACGTTCAACTATCTGGCAGATGGGTAAACGGTGCTGATGATAGCTAACAAGCTTGAAACTAGTACATCGTTCCTGTGTCAGTGTTGAACAAAAAGGTGACGTGGTTGCCTTAACACCGTATGGCATAAATTCAGGCTGTTCAGTTTGTTTACAAACGAACAAAGCGACGTTAGCGCCGCTAAACTGATACGTGCATATATGTATGTGTACCTGTATGCATATGTATGTATATATGTATATATATATATATATGTGCATGCTACTGTACGTCTGTATACATATATGTATGTACGTATACATGCATACTTACATTTAAGTAAGTGCCATACTAAGAGTGAGAAATGAAATTTCGTTTTCATTTTGTTTCAATTTATCGTTTTCGGTATGCCTGACCGATTTAACTCACTCAATATGCAAATTAGGCTGCTCAGCCGTTAATTTTCATAAGGAAAGTATATACTTCCGAACGTTCAACTATCTGGCAGATGGGTAAACGGTGCTGATGATAGCTAACAAGCTTGAAACTAGTACATCGTTCCTGTGTCAGTGTTGAACAAAAAGGTGACGTGGTTGCCTTAACACCGTATGGCATAAATTCAGGCTGTTCAGTTTGTTTACAAACGAACAAAGCGACGTTAGCGCCGCTAAACTGATACGTGCATATATGTATGTGTACCTGTATGCATATGTATGTATATATGTATATATATATATATATGTGCATGCTACTGTACGTCTGTATACATATATGTATGTACGTATACATGCATACTTACATTTAAGTAAGTGCCATACTAAGAGTGAGAAATGAAATTTCGTT
>CAXHJY010000229.1:0-2500 GCA_964016885.1 Eledone cirrhosa | reverse complement strand
ACTTGCAAGGGTAGAACGGGTCCTATTCAGCACAGCATCTCTCCACTTGTCACGGCCCTTCGTCATCTCCTCCGTGAGTTTCAGCGATCTGAGGTCTGCTCTCACCACCTCCACCTATATTTTTCGTGCTCTACCTCTCCTGCGTCTTCCTTCCACACATACATACACACACACACACACACACATATATATATATATATATATATATATATATACGATATTAACAAATGGAAACTATATTTATAAAACCATATTTATTTCATTATACATATTTCAAGGACACCAAGTTAAATTATGGTGTGCTTTCATCAGATAAAAACACACACAGAGCAGTTTTATAAATAAATATTGACATACCCTTAAAGAACGCAACCATTACTGGTGGAAGCTCCCGGATAGTAATGGTTGCATTCTTTAAGGGTATGTCAATATTTATTTATAAAACTGCTCTATATTATATTTTATCTGAAGAAAGCACACCATAATTTAACTTGGTGTCCTTGAAATATGTATAATGAAATAAATATGGTTTTATAAATATAGTTTCCATTTGTTAATATCGTATTTTTACTCCAATTATTTGTTGAGTGCTTTATGTCAGTTATAAAAATATTTGCTTGTTGTATCCCAACAATTTAAATATAACTTTTATACATATATATATATATATATATATATATATATATATATATATATATATATATAATTGGTGCTGGATGCTTAAAGCGTCCATATGCGATAGGCCGTTTGAGCACTCGATGCTCTCATAGAGCAGAATGTGATATCACAGAAAAAAAGAGAATCACTGTTGCAACGAATGGAATTTGTTGGACATCTTACAATCGTTTCTCTGGCAACAAGCTCGAGGCACGATCGATGTGATAATCAAACCTGACTCTGAAAATCGCAAGGTCCTCAGATACGTCTCGATTCTACGAAGCAGATTTTCCTATTAGGAAACGATTGTAATATGTCCAATAAATTCCACTCGTCACAACACTGATTCTCTTTTTTTCTGTGATATATATATATATATATATATATATATATATATTACTCTTTTACCTGTACCAGCCATCCGGCTGAGGCCATGCTGGGGCACAGCCCTTGTGGCTACACATTTTATCTCGAGTCTGTATTGGTTGGCCACTGGTTCAAGAGGGAGTTCGTTGCTGCTGCCCTTTGGTTTTCCTCGAACCTAGCTGTGGGCTCATCCGGGATCCTGGATACCAAGGTGTCGAGATGTTTCTTGAAAACATCCACATCCACACCATGCAGATCTCTCTAATCCCTCGGCAGCTTGTTCAAGACCCCGACGGCAGATCTCGAGCCGTTTCTACGGCTAGTTCTGGACTATATATATATATATATATATATATATATTGGAAAATGTGTGAGATCCTTGGTAGAGTTAGGTAAATTTGAAAAAAAAGGAAAAGAATGACTTCACTTGTAGTTCTAAACAATTTGATTTAATTTTATAATTTTATAATATTGCTTTGACGCATAGAGTTACGGCCCTTGCCATTCTGAGTTCAAATCCCACCGAGGTTAACTTTGCCCTTCATCTTTACGGGGTCGATAAAATAAAGTACCAGTAATGCACTGGAATAATTGCTGGCCTTGTGCCAAAAGTAGAAACAATTATAATATTATGAGTTGGTAGATCCAGTAAGTTCTTTGTTAACTTCGGTGGGAAGAATTTTAAAGATTCCTGGTTAACTTTGTTGGAGAACTTTCTTGCATTCGTCGGTGGTGATTGTCAAACTGAGATGAGGTTGTGTTGTGATATGTGACTCTATATATAAGAGAGATCAGGTTGTGTTGTGATGTGTGACTCTATATATAAGAGAGATCAGGTTGTGTTGTGATGTGTGACTCTATATATAAGAGAGATCAGGTTGTGTTGTGATGTGTGACTCTATACAAAAGAGAGATCAGGTTGTGTTGTGATGTGTGACTCTATATATAAGAGAGAGATCAGGTTGTGTTGTGATGTGTGACTCTATATATAAGAGAGATGAGGTTGTGTTGTGATGTGTGACTCTATAAAAGAGAGATCAGGTTGTGTTGTGATGTGTGACTCTAGATATAAGAGAGATGAGGTTGTGTTGTGATGTGTGACTCTATATAAGAGAGATGAGGTTGTGTTGTGATGTGTGACTCTAGATATAAGAGAGATCAGGTTGTGTTGTGATGTGTGACTCTATATAAGAGAGATCAGGTTGTGTTGTGATGTGTGACTCTATATAAGAGAGATTTGGATGTGTGTGGGGTGTGGTGTTAATGAGTGTTGATGAAGATTTGGAGGAATTAAAGCACACATACACACAGACAGACATACACACAGAGAGAGAGACAGACACACACACAGACAGACACACACACACACACACACAGACACATACAGACACACACAGATACACACACACACACAGATACAGACAGACACACAGGCACACACAGAGACAGACACACACACACAGATAGACACAGGCAC
>CAXHJY010000228.1:72500-94000 GCA_964016885.1 Eledone cirrhosa | reverse complement strand
CATAAACACTAGTATTAAGGAATTGTATTAAAAATTGTATGTAGCCTTATGAATAGTTTACTGTAATAAATCTCGTATTTTGAGCTGATAAAAATTTCTTCACCTACCTTTATCTGTTTTCGTATTTGAAAACGACTCTCTCTCTCTCTCTCTCTCTCTCTCTATATATATATATATATATATATATATGTAGATAAATCTACCAAAAGTTTACGGTAGTGTCCAATCCGTATGAAGAACTCAATGTAATCCGGATATCATGGAAAGAAGAGATGCATTCAAAAATCACTTTCAGTGAGAGATAAACGGAATACAGAGTCAAGATAAAATATTAAAAAAATAATGAATAAAACAATGAAACAGTTCCTTATATTAAACAAAAAAAGTTCATTATTTAACGATCGTTTCTAGGACATATATGTGTTAGAATTGGCATGCATACTCAACAGATCTATGTACAAAATTATACAAAATTATACAAATTATCAAATAGAATATACATACCAACACATACATATGCCGTCTTCAGAAATAATATTAATATTTTTTAATTTTTTTAATATTTTTTAAATATTTTATATATATATATATATATATATATATATATATATATATATATATATATATAAATAAAAACACGCATACACACATCTATGTATGTATATATATAAACATATATATATCTTCATATGTCTGCGTGTATATATATATATATATATATATATATAAATGTGTGTGTTTGTATTCGTGTGTGTGTGTTTTGGAGCTATAACTAATAACGACGTAGGTGGTGAACCGTTCATGCGGAAGGACTTTTTTCCACGAAGTATTTATACAATAGTCAATGAAGAATAATTCCTTGGCGTGATTCATTGCTGTAAAGGTGAAAGAAAAAAAGAAACCATGTAACAAAAAGAATTATTAAAAGAAATAGACCACTTTCATCTCAATAGACACAATGACGGACAATAAAATAATAGACAATTCGAGAAAATCCACACAAAGTGTGGAACGAGGCATTGGAAATAAAAGAATAAAACAGTAATATTATAATAGGAATATAAGAAAAAAGTCGAAAACTGTGACCACAATCATACAGAAATTGAGACAAGTTGATCAAATCCCTAGTTACCGTGATATGTGTGTTCTAAACAATAGTTATAATAGAACACTGCATAAACATATAATAGAACACTGCATAAACATACTCATTAACTGCTTAATGAACACAACCACAAGGATATGGTCCGAGCGTGGAAGAGCCGAACTCCCATTGTCACCGCCTCCATCTCTGTCGCGCTCGCCATCTCTCCGTATGGTGAGCAAATGGAGTCCCACGGGCTGGCCTCCCCACAGCCCCAGCGGACAGAATGGAGATGCGAAAAGAATGATAGAAATAAAACATGTATACAATAAGGTTTGTTTTTACCGACTGTTTTCTCGCATCTGTGTAAAAAAAGGTGAATTACACGAAAAGGGTGTAAGTATGAATTTGGAACGCATCATTTAGTTTAATGGTATTGATTAACAATTCGTGTATGCGTGTGGGGTGTGTGTGTGCGTGTGTGTGTGGTGTGTGTGTATGGTGTGTGTGTGTGTTGTGTGTGTGGTGTGTGTGTGTTGTGTGTGTGCTTTGTGCCAAAAATACTATACTAACAAAACAATTATGTATATTTACACAAACAAGCCCTGGTTGTGTAAATATAAGTTAATTACACACACACACACACACACACACACACACACACACACACACACACACACACACACACACATACGAGGTGTGTCAGAAAAGTTCCAGGACTGATGTCACAAAAGATTTATTTCAAACCCAAACTTCACACTAAGAGTTTTCTCCTTCAAAGTAATACCTCTGGAGTATGTAACTGTAATCATAGCTCTCTGCAGCGATCAAACTTTTTTCTTCATAATTTTATATACATATCCTCTGTTTCAGGTCGTTAAGCAATGAGCACAGAGCGACGAACAAACTTGAAGTTTCTGGTACGGTTGGGGAAAACTCCGTCAGAAGCACTGGGATTGCTGCAGCAAGTGTATGGAGATGAGACGATGTCACGCTCACGTGTTTTTGAGTGGTGCAAGAGGTTTAAAGAAGGACGCGAGGACGTGGAAGATGACCCCAGGAGCGGAAGGCCCTCAACAACCATGACTGAGGTCAACGTTGAGCGCGTCAGGCAGATGGTGCCTAGCGATCGTCGGCTGACTCTTCGACAGATGGCAAATGAGCTAGGCATGAATCGGGACAGCGTCTAGAAGATTCTCACTGAAGATTTGGACATGCGGAAAGTCTGCGCGAAGATGGTGATAAAAAATCTGAACGATGACCAGAAGGGTCGACGCATGCAAGTGTGCCAGGACATCCTCGAGCGTCTTGAAACCGAACCGGACTTGCTAGGGACAGTCATCACCGGTGATGAGTCATGAATCTTCGAGTACGACCAGGAAACCAAACGCCAGAGCCTTCAGTGGAAGAGTCCGTCGTCGCCAAGGCCGAAGAAAGCACGACAGTCGAAGTCCAAAGTCAAGTTCATGTTGATCACATTCTTCGATGTGAGGGGGACCGTCCACTGCGAGTTCTTGCCACAGTGCCAGACAATCAACCAACATGTCTACAAAGAGATACTGCAGCGTTTGCTTCGTTCAGTGCGTGAGAAGAGTGCGTGAGAGTTGTGGCAGGACAACTCGTGGCTGCTTCCCCATGACAACGCGCCTGCTCACAATGCCCTGAGCATCCGACAGTTCCTGGCCGAGAAGAACATCGCCGTGATGGAACAACCTCCCTACTCCCCCGACCTGGCCCCGTGTGATTTTTTTCTATTCCCCAAGCTCAAGGGGGTCATCAAGGGGACCCGTTTTGAAAACGTGGACTACATCAAAAAGACCGTGACGACGGAACTGCGGAGAATCCCGGAAGAATCCTTCCAGAAGTTCATGCAAGCGTGGCAGAAAAGGATGGAAAAGTGCATTAGACTCTTTGAAGGAGAAAACTCTTAGTGTGAAGTTTGGGTTTGAAATAAATCTTTTGTGACATCAGTCCTGGAACTTTTCTGACACACCTCGTATATATATATATATATATATATATATATATACAAAATTACAATAAACGTAGCGGGTTGTGTGGTTACTGTAAACAAAAGTAATATGGACGTAAGAAGAAACCCTTCATCAGCTGTTAACTGTGATCATAGATGTTTCGGCGCTTAAAACAGGACATCGAAATCGATCAGCAGCGCGCCTAAGGCCTTTTATCGATCGATCAAAAGGCCACGAGACAAAGAAAAAGAAAAAAAGAAAAAAAGAAAAAAAGAAAAAAAGAAAAAAAGAAAAAAAGAAAAAAAGAAAAAAAGAAAAAAAGAAAAAAAGAAAAAAAGAAAAAAAGAAAAAAAGAAAAAAAGAAAAAAAGAAAAAAAGAAAAAAAAATAGTGAAGAGAGAGGAAGAAAGAAAAAAAGGAAAGAGGAAAAACGAAGTAAACAAACCGAATGGAGGGGGAACACAGGACAAAGGCACATGCAAGAGAGTAACCGAGGAGAAAATAGAATAAGTTACAACGAACCGATTAGAACCGATTACGTCTTGTGGTCAAATAACTGAGGAGCGGTGTTTTCCCGTGCGATCTCAGCAGAGTGAGTGTAGAGAGAGGGCGAGAAACAGAGAAACCGGAAGTGAGAGGGAGAAGGGAAAGGGAGATAATCCAAAAAGGTTTTACATGTGTAAAACACGGTCGAAAATGAGCAGATGGATAGAGAGAGAGAGGGAGAGGGAGAGAACGAGAGAGATAAAAAAGGGGGGACAGAGAAGGAGAGAGTCGATATATATATATGATATATATATGTATGTAAAAGGTAAACACAAATAACCCCCCCCCCCCCCCCCCACATATATATATCGATTTGTGATATTTTGCATTTTCGCAATATTATACACAGATGAATTCATTCGCCTAATTTAGGTGTTGCCTCCCTTGCTGAACCCCACGTGGGGTCAGTTACAGACACATCTATGTGGTCTTTCGAACTGAATCCCGTTGATAACGCGCACTCCTAGTTCAGTCAGGATACGAGAAACTTAACATCCTTTATGTAAGTGGACAGTAAATGACTTATGGAGGCGCAGAAACCCCAACACTGGACTTTACCATCATTCCAGGGGTCCGGTGAGTAAAATACATTTATGCTTTCATATATTTTTATATCTGTATATCTGTTTGACCCGAAATAGGAGATCGAATCTTCGCTGTGTGGATAATTAGTTTAACCACCATCTCAGTGTGTTTGGCCTTTAACGTAAGTTGTAAGCTCTAATTCTTTTGAATTATTGAGCACTTGCCTCACAATTCGAAAGTGTTTTTTCGTTATTTCATAGGCTGAAATTCGATTCTCGCTAATTTTTACTTATATATATACATATATATATATATATATATTTATTTATTTATTTATATATTGAGAAATGCGCTAACAGCCAAAGTGTATGATATAGTTATGTCTGTATAAATATAGAGTGTTTAACCGAGATTGCACAAATTTGTATAAATATATACACATATCTAATATGTAGGTATGTAAAAGTGCCAGAAATACGAATTTCCCTGTAAATTGAAAAAACGATGAACACCTTTAATCGCTTTTCTATCCGATGTTCTAACACTCTGCAATTTCGGACTTATATATATATATATATATATATATATATATATATATATATATATATATATATATATATATATATATATATATATATATATATATATATATATATATATATATATATATATATATATATATATATATATATATATATATATATAATATAGTATTTACGTATCGAGAAAGAGGAAAAAAGGGGGGATAGGTGATACATATAGTTATTTGCCAAGTAGCGTATGCCAAAGGTGCTCGATACTAATGCCGGCAGTATTAAATATTCGAAGTGTTAATATTTAGTGGGCTAGAGAGTTAGCAGAGCGTAAGCACGTGGGAAAGTAAAAAATCGGAGAATAGACCGTTAAAACATGTTTATTTTAACGGTCTATTCTCCGATTTTTTACTTTCCCCACGTATATATATATATATATATATATATATATAATGTTTTATTATCTCTTTAGTGTTAAATATATATATGTGTGTATATATATATATATTTTTTTTTATAATCTCGCCAGTATGAAATATATATTAAACAATATAGAAACATAACTGTTTCTACTTTAGACACAAGGCCAGCAATCTGAAGGTGATGGGAAAGTCAGTTAACGCGACACAAGTACATTACTGGTACTGTATTTTATCGACCCCGTAAGGATGAAAGGCAAAGCTAACCTCGGCGGGATTTGAACTCAGGTTGTAAAGAGCCGGAATAAATTATGCCAAGCATTTTGTCCGGCACTCTAACGATTCTGCCAATCCTGTTTTACTATCTCGCCAGTATTAAATATTTATTTAAAAATCAAAATATTCGTCGAATAATAAATGCAGAGACTTTGGGAAATGTAATATATTTCGGTATTTTTCAGTTTTTCATCAAACAATATGTAATGTTTCCCTTAACACAATACAGTTTAGAAATATAAATCATGACAAACTAATAAAAGAAATATAACTGGAAAACGTGACTGGTGACTGATAAATGAAACTCTACATTAATGTTTTCAAGTATATACTTCCATATAGAAAATTAATTGATAAACAAATTAATTTGGGTCAAAATAGATACGTTAAAGGAATATAAAGAGAACAGTAGGTTCAAATAAGATGATGACAATAGTTCAAAATACAATATAGATATTAACAAAATAATGAAATTAAACGAGATTTTTTATGTATGTAGAACGCTTAGACGGAAATACGTACAATAGATGTCAGTTGTATTAACACTAAATGGTTTAACATTGCTCTTTGAATATAACTAAACTACAGCAACGAAATCTCGCGAGCTTCAACATCAAACGATCTTAAAACATAAAATTCAAGTAATTTTTAATTATTATGAAAATTATAGTTCGCGTGGCTGCTATAGCAGTCTGAAAAGATGTATGGAGCTAGCTTTTGTTGGAATTGAAAGGAGTATAACTGTCTTGGTTTGCTAGCTGAAAAGGCCGAAGTGAGTATCTGTTGCAGCAACATCGTTCTGGTCTCTGTTGCAAACCGAATCAACCTGATTGTTGAACAGCCGTGAGATGACTATTTATGAGAATCCTGTTGTCGATGATACTAAAGAGCTGCCCCTTGAACATTGTATTCTTTCAGGCATTTTGGCAGCATGAATCCCCAAAACAAAAGAAGTAGTATGTGCAAAGTACAATACAAAAGAAATCTCTTATCTATTCCTATTTCCCGAGGCCAGAGTTTAGTCTCTGTGGTCGTATGATTTACTTCGCTACACATATACTGGCTGTGTGGTTAAGAAGTTCGTATCACAACCACATAGTTGCAGCTTCAATATTCTACTGTGCGTCATAGTGGGAAAATGTCTTCTAAAACCTGCATAATACCCAGTGTAAATATTGTCCCACTCTAGCATGCCTCGTTATATATTCCTGGGGAGCTATTAGTTTGCAGCCTGAAACCAGATAGTCAATGGTCTTAACATGCTCATCACAGAATCGACACTTTGGGACATTTCCATTTCAGATCACATTGGCCTGAAAGTTGCGTGTTGAAAGACATTGATCTTGTGCAGACAAAGTGAAGCCCTCACTTTCTGCCTTTGGCACAGAACTTTGGCACAGATGTTTGAGAGCTTAATCTATATCAGGTTCTTTGCTACGGAGGACATAATGTCCATGCAGTGGTTTTTGCTCCCATTTAGTGCATCGTCTCCGATGATCTTCATGTTTTGTCAGAATTTGGATGTTATTTGCGGCTTTAATTGCAGAATCGCCATCATTTCAAAATGTATTCCAAATTCTTCCGCAAACTTCGTACTTTACTTTACGACTGAATGCGACCTCTTTTTCCTTTCGTAATCAGCAACGACTTTCATCATCCAGTCATCTGAGACTTTAAGGTACTGATCGAGTTCAATGGTTGACCTTTTGCACGACACCTCAAACTGGATCATTCCTCTACTTCCGTTCTGTCTAAGGAGATAGAGGCGATCCACATCTGCTTGTGGGTGATGTATTTTGGTGTCTATTTTCTTAATTTCATTAACGTTCCAATTTATGATATTGAAACTGTAGGTGACAACTGTGATTGCAAGCGCATTTATGGCAGATAGTTTATTCCTCGAGTTAAGCTCAGTTTTCAAGACAGCACGTAGTCTCCGGTACCATTCCTTCCTGATTCTCTCTTTCATGCTGGTGTGATGGATACCTTAGCCTTCATTGATACCTAGATATCTCTAGGCTTGTTCTAGTTTCCTAATTACTAATTTCCATTGTGTTTGTGTTTGTCATTCTGCCTTTCTTGAATGTTGTTTTGGCACATTTTTCCAATCCAAACTTTATCCATACATCATCGCTGAACACCTTAACATTTTTAGTATACAGTTTCAAGTCATCCATAAAAAACAGACGATTTATAGTTTTGCTGTCTATTTTGTAGCCATATTTTGTGTTGTTGAGCGCTAAAAGCAGGGGTGTAAATACAATGCAAAATATCAGGAGAAAACGAATCACCTTGACAAATACCACAGTTAATATTTATGCTGTTGGGATTTATAGTGACAACGAAAGGTTTGTATTCGATACAGACATTTATTTCAAGAAGTTTGATATTATTGGGGAAATTTTCAGAACATCCTAAGTTTTCAAAATTAATGACTGGAGAACACACTATCAAATGCTTTTTTATAGTCAATCCAAGCAGTATTCAAACTTCCGTGCTTTTCAAATCTGATTATTTGTGCTTTCAGCTGTACTTTCTGTTTCAAAGATTCTTTGGTTGATGGAATATCAGGTTTTGAAGTTATATTGTATTTCTTAATCTTTCTTGTTCCTTTTCTTGACGACAGATTTCCCAATACATATTTCATCCAGGATCGATGTTTCTCCCCTCATTATTTCAATTTTTTTTTTACAATTTTTATTTAAATGTATATGTAGGATATCTTGTAGATCAAAATATAGGCATGATGGAGCAAAACGGATTTCATATTCATTAAGAGTATCCTAAAATTAACTAATATTACATAAAGTAGTGATGCTAAAATATTAGTGTCATGCATTGTAATTAGTAACAATTAGCAAAAGAGATCGGGAACGGGGATTTGAATGGATTCTAATAGAAACAAGCTAACTGTTAAGTACATAGATTCTTGATGATTTATTTAACAAGGCCGTCGATTTGGCAGAGTCCTTGGAGCCTTAGATATTTATTCCGGGATTCTCCGTGCTGAGTTCTAATCCCACCGAGCTCCACTTTGCTTTTCATTCTTTTGGGGGCATATAAAACAAGTACCTACCCAGTGCTGATGCAGTCCTCTCTCCTCTTAGGTGTCACACTCTGGATGTTCCAGTGGGTCAATGAAAAAAGGATGGAAATGGCATCTTTGTCTGCTTGTAATTAAAACCTTTAACAAAAGCATGATACATGCTACTAAGTGATGCCTGATTGCGTATGATTGCTGAAAGAAGTTTATTTAATCATCTGCAGTGGATCTCCGTTGTTTTCGACGATGAGTGTTCCTTTTGTTCGATCAAAGGAACAGTCTGCTCATGAAATTAACGTGTAAGTGGCTGAGCATTTAACAGACACGTGTAATTTTAATGTAATTCGCAGGGAGGTTCAGCATGACACTATATGTGACAAAGCTGGTCCTTTGAATAACAGGCTTCCAAACAGTTTCTGTCAACCCAGTTAAACTCACAAGGCTCAGGTCTAACCGAAATTATGATAAATGACACCTGCCTAAGAAACTTCACATTAGACTGGAAACCAGAATGTTTTGACCATTTGGCCATGCTACACCCGCTGGTCATCATCTGCAAGATGTAGGAAATCACCATCTTTATATTTCTTAGATGATGCATTTATAGAAATACTCGAGTTCTGATTAGAGGAGCTGAGTGATTGTGAGGTTTATCTATATTAAGATGAACAGAACATTGAGAAAATTGTAATTTTAGCTGAAATGTTCTCTGTTGCCGCGGTGCTCAGTCCCCAGTCCATAAAATGGACATATTAGACGTAGCGTAAATGTTTGATAATCTTTTTAAAGTTGCGATTTATTGGATTGCCTATCAATCAATCAATCAATCTATCTATCTATCTATCTATCTATCTATCTATCTATCTATCTATCTATCTATCTATCTATCTATCTATCTATCTATCTATCTATCTATCTATGTTTGTGTGGATGTGTTCTCGCATGTGTGAATGCGTGTGTGTGTGTGTGTGTGTGTGTGTGTGTGTGTGTGTGTGTGTGTGTGTGTGTGTGTGTGTGTGTGTGTGTGTGTGTGTGTGTGTGTGTGTGTGTGTGTGTGTGTGTGTGTGTGTGTGTGTGTGTGTGTGTGTGTGCGCGTGCGCGCGTGTGTGTGCGTGCGGTTTTGAGTTTACGAATCATGTCTTTCAATCACTTCAAATAGTTCCTTTATTAATGCTGAAATAATTTTGAGTCTTTTAACCTCGCGTTTCGTTTGTTAAATGAATGTTTGTTTTAAGTTCCGATTTCCGTTCGTTATCAGGTGCCAAATTTAATATCTTTATGTAATAATTCTAGTGTTCTCGTGGAATAGAGCATTCAAATTGTAATGTTTTACAGAAAAAAAGAAAATGAGGTTAAACAATCAGAAATATATTTACAGAATAGCAATTTCTTATAAATATATTTAACATATAGTTAATAGTGATTTCTGTAGAACATTAAAAAAAGGAGAGATATATGTGAAAAATCCATAAAACATTTTGTACTACCCTATTGTCTGGGGCACAGTGAGAGTAGCTGAGGTGAAAAAGTTCACACAATAAACATCTATAAGATTGCTAATCGATCTCTTTTGCAGAAACACAAATATGAAAGTAACACTTTTTCGAACAATAATTGTATTCTGTCGGACGAAGCTGTTCTGATAGAGGATGATTTATTAAATGTATGACTTCCTGTCAGAAGTACTTTCAATAATCCTCTTACTGAAATAATACCATTTAATATTGGATTCACAAAACAAAATAGTGTAGGGTTCTTGCCAATGAAGCATTTGCTAACTGTTAACAAAATAACTGTTAAAAAAATGTCATAATGGATAGGACAGTAATGCATATAGAGGTGCAGACATGGGTGTGTGGTTAATGAGTTCGCTTCGCAACCATGTGGTTTCGGGTTTTGTCTCACTGCCTGCCACATTACATAAGTGTCTTTTACAAATGCTTTGTGAGTGAAATTTAGTAGACGGAAGTCTGTTGTGGCTGAGCGGTTAGAGAATTTGGATTCTCAATCGTGAGGTTGTGAGTTTGATTCCCGGACCGGGCCAAGCGTTATGTCCTTCAGCAAGATTTATTTCACGCTGCTCCTTCAGCCTGGATTTGCGACTGGTAGATAGTATTAGCAATTGGAAAGACCAATGGAAACATTGTTTCCTCGGTCCGATTTGACGAGTTCTGGGATCATGTCGATCGACTCTCTCTCTCTCTCTCTCTCTCTCTCTCTCTCTCTCTCTCTCTCTCTCTCTCTCTCTCTCTCTCTCTCTCTCTCTCTCTCTCTCTAATATAGAAATGGCTTCTACAGGACTAGAACTGTTTCATTCGAAGGAAAACTTTCCTGCTGATTTCCTTCGAACGAAACAGTTCTAGTCCTGTAGAAGCCATTTCTATATTAAATAATTATATTATGCTGTGTATTGACTACCTTACTTACTGTGGTTACCCCGATTGAACCCGGGATACACATATCTATCTATCTATCTATCTATTTATCTATCTATCTATCTATCTATCTATCTATCTATCTTCTGGGATGGACACACGCGTATAACTTGCTGAGTAAGTTCTGTTTAAATTTCTATAGAAATTCTTGTCTGATAACTTTAATTTTTGTACCATTTTGTAGAGGGACTGCCAGATCAAACTTTGATCTGGTCAGTCTCTCAAAATATTCTACGCCTTTAGGCGAAATAGTTAAAAAAAAAAAAAGTTTTTTCTTGTTGAAAAGTCAATATTTTTTTAAATGGCCGAAGCCTCTTCACCAAAATTCGAAGGAGGAAAGGGGAAGATGAACTTACAGCTTCCCCCTGCCACTGTCACAGTAGCAGAGGTCAAGAAGATAGGTCAGCCAGAGGAAGAATTCTCTCCACCTGTTAACCGACAACTTGACGTTACCATGGCAACAACCCAAAGAACCAACAGCAACAACAACAACAATGCGACGGACGAAAACAACACCAATAACAATAACAATAACAACAACAAGACCAATAACGGTGACAACAACAACAATGATAACAACAACACCACCAACGACAACAACAACACAAACAAACAAAATTTCTCCTTCGCCGAGACGACAAGGAAAACCCTCGACTATCTGCCAGTAGATATAACAAAAGCGAAGGAGCTACTGGCGGATGCGAAAAAATATATAGTGTACGGGGAAAATGGTTCATTCACAATCCATTCCCCCCCGGAACTAAAAAGCCAGAGACTCCTAAACACGGTCATGTTTAGGACAATCTCGAACAAAAGTAAAAAACCAGCTCAACCATCACAGAGCGAGATAGAGCTGGTTTTAAAAGACGTCATGAAGGACATCACCTTCATTCAGAAGGATAGACTCTACGGGAGTCTATCCATTCTCATGAAGGACAGGGACACAGCAGTGAAACTGTCCATCAAACCAATCACATCCACCGCATACACCTTCTACCCTACGTACATGGGTAGAAGAACACAAAAAATAAAAATCCACACCATCCTGCCGATTATGGACATATGGTGGGTTTTGACAGGTTTTCTGGACCTGGAGGATGACATGCTGGTGTCCATGGGAAAGGCATCGGGTGACGCGTTCAGTGGAACGAGCCTCGAACTTGTAGTTCAAATGAGGCCCGAAAGGATCGCCCAGATCCCTGAACGCGTCATACTGGATGATCTAACCTTCATCAACATTACCGTTGAGGGTAGACGGCCCTCGTGTTACCTCTGCGGAACCAGAGGTCACCTGAGGGCTGTCTGTCCCCAACTTAATAAGAAAACCCCAATCCTGCCTACACCACCAACAACTGCACAACCAACACAATCACCACAACAACCACTACAAAAACAACCACCACAGCTCAAACCAAAACAAAACAATGTCCAACCCATCCCCTCCACTCAAAAAACAAAAACAATTTCCAAAACACCCGTACCGCAAACACAACCCGAAAATATACCCCTCCCCTCCAACGCGGAAGATGACCCTAGTTCGTCGTCAGACGAGGAGGAGCACTTCCACACAATCAAAAGAAAAAAAAGAAAACACACCTCAGACACACAAATGAAAAAAACCCCTCCCCAAAACATAACACTGACACCAACACAAAAGAGCTCACAACAGCAAACAAAAAACACCACACAAAAACAAAAACATGCATACACATACATAAATACAAGAAACAAAAAACTGTTAAACATTGTGTACAACAACAATCTAATAAAAACACAAGGGCCTAACTTCACCCAGGCAGGGGATTTCCCCCACCTCAAAATGATTAAGGCCCCACAGGACACCTATAAAACTTTAAAAAACAATTTTAAAGAGGACGTGGGTCCCCCCTGCGTCGGGCCCATTAACCGAGTCCTCCTAAAAAACTATCCCACCCCCTCCCCAAACACCCTCACAACTCCAAGCTCCCCAACCACACAACACACTGATGCCCCCACACTTCCACAAACCACCACCCCACCCAACAACCCATCCCCCACCCTAATGGAAATTGTGCAGCCCGATACCCGGGACGCAGAGAGGTAAGTGCCTTTTCTCTTCACCACCAACATGGCTATGCTAAGAGTAGGCTGTTTAAATGCGCGTGGCCTGGGCTCAACTTGGAAGCAAGCAATGCTTCTAAATGACCTCAGGTCACAACGTATAGATGTGATGGTTATTTGCGAGGCCCGGATCAGCAACGTGCGACAGCTGGCCCCCACCTTTGATGACTTTGAGATGCACGCATCTCTCTGTCAGCCTGGAGGTGGGGGTGGAGTTGTCGTTCTGCTGCAAAAACATCTGGGTCTCGCAACACAGATGGTACATTTGGACCCGGAGGGTCGACTAGTGGTTCTGGACCTTGGCAGTGGTAAAGGCGGAGCGTTTAGGTTGGTAGCCGCCTACGGCCCTTTCGGGTCAATGCGGCCGGACTTCTTCCATCGTCTGGAGACTTTTCTAGGGACGTCCCGCTCCTTGCTATTAGTGGGGGACTGGAATGGTATCCTAGATGCACGCTGGGACTACGTAGGGGCCTGCCCCGATAGAGAGGGGTGTAATAGCCTCAAAGGGTTAATCGGTCGATTTGACCTGGCCGATAGATATCGACTAGATTTTCCGACTGCGCCAACCTGGACTTGGGCAAATCGTAGCGGATCATCTAGGTCGTACCTAGATAGGTTCTTAGTTAGAATTAAGGATAAGGACTTTTTAAGTTGTCCAAAAATGCGCATTGTTGGCTATTCAGACCACAAATTAGTGACCTGCATGGTCAACCTTGACAGAACTCATAGACAGGGCCCCGGTTACTGGAAGCTCAACTTGTCCTTGCCGGCAAGTAGAGCCTACAGGAATCGGATTAGTACGTTAGTTAAGGAACGGTTGACTGGAGCGATCGTCAACAGCAGGTGGTGGGTATCTCTAAAGAGAGAGATTAGAGTAGTCTCGATAGAATTTAGTAAGGTTCTAGCTGCGGATAGGAATAGGAAGGAAAGGGAGCTAATAGATAGAGTAGAAGAGGCAATTAGAAGCGGCGACGTGGCCAGAGTGCTAGCGTCGAGAACGGCGTTGAGCCAGTTTTTCGACGCGAAGCACGAAGGCTGCGTTGTCCGAAGTAAAATACGTGCTCTAGGGAACGAGGGGACCAAAGCTGTTAGCTGGGCCCTCGTGACAGAGGCCAACAGTGGAACTAAATCCACCATCCGGTCTTTGCGAGACCTGGATGGACGGGCGATTCTTGAGCCTAAGCAGATGTGTGAGGCCTTTCAAAGGCACTTTGCCCGACTGTTCGGGAGGGGCGGGGAGCCGGTTGGGAACGTGGACTTCGGTCCATACCTCGACGGCCTGCCGCGCCTCTCGGACAGGGAGGCGAAGTCCTGCGAGGAGCCGATTTCGGCCGCTGAGATAGAGGACGTGCTGAGCCAATGCGGCAAACGCAAATCCCCGGGTCTCGATGGTCTTCCTTACGAATTATATCTAGCTATGCCGGACTTGTTCCCCGATCTCCTCGAGGCGGTCTACTGCAACTGGCAACAGAACGGGAGAATTCCCTGTACTGTGACCAAGGGCGTAGTCACGCTAGTGAGGAAGGACGAGAACAAGGGGGACGAAATAAGTAACTTCAGGCCCATAACACTGCTAAATACAGAGTTACAGATTTTGGCCAAGGTGCTAGCAAAGAGGTTGGCGCTTGTCGTGGGCAACCTGGTGGGAGATGCGCAGACATGCGCTATCCCGTCCAGGTCCATCCATGACAACCTCCACCTCATGCGATACATCATAGAGAGGGTTGGGAACGAACCCGGCTTTGGTGGGGCTCTGATCAACTTGGATCAATCTAAGGCGTTCGATAGGGTCGACCATGGTTACCTGGATGCGGTGCTAGCGGCGGCAGGCTTCGGACCCGTTTTCAGGGGCTGGATCACTGCTATGCACAGCAGCCGCATCTGCTCTAGGGTCAAGGTGAACGGCTACCTCTCGGAGCCGTTCAAAATCGAGCGGTCCATCCGACAAGGGTGCCCTCTCTCCTCCCTTCTGTATGTGTTGACTCTCGAGCCACTACTGCGGAAGTTGGAGTTGTTGCAGGGCATCCCTTTGGAACCGGGATTGCGGAAAGCGGTGTCGGCCTACGCCGATGACGTGACAGTAATGGTGTCGACGGCCTCCGAAATCGAGGCGGTCGGCACCTTACTGGAGGAGTACGAAAAGTTCACAGGGGCTAAGCTGAACCGGGACAAGTCGATCGGTTTGCAACTCGGCACGTGGAGGGGCAGACCGATGCCCTCCGATAGCGTCGTCGGACGCTGGACGGAGGGCCCGGTGAAGTTGCTCGGGGTCTGGTTCGGACCGGACCTCCAGGTGGAGAAAAACTGGGCGGAGGTTACGAACAGGGTGTTTGCACTGACCCAGAAGTGGGCCAGTTGCAAACTATCCCTGAAAGGTCGGGCGGAGGTGGCGAACACCTACATAGCGTCCGTCATCTACTACCGCCTGACCGTAGTGCCCTGCCCAAGGGAAACCCTCACCAAGATGGAGCGCGCGCTCTTCCAATTCCTTTGGAAGAGGCGGGCTCCTATGGTGAGGAGATCCATCTGCTGTCAACACCCTTCGAAAGGAGGGCTGGGGATGCCGTGGCTAATGATGCGTAAACACGCATTAAGGCTACGGCACCTCTACGTATTCCTCACCGGACAACCGGTGTGGGCCTCGTTTGTGAGACGAACCTTTCCCAGACTCGTCTCACTCACCGAGCTGCAATCCTGGGTCAAGCAAAGACCGAGAAAACTGGGCGCCTGGCACACTGAGTGTGCCCAGGCGCTCACCGCCCTCTGGCAGGCGGATCCGGTTATCAGTGGAGACTCCACCGCAACATTCTATAGAGGGCTGGTACGCAGCAGGTGCGACGACGCCCTCGGAGAAGCCCTAGACATGGAGGAGGACGAACTGGCCAGCCTGTTCGGTAGGACATTCAGCCCGGGACCTATGGACAACTTCCAGAAGTCCCTGGCCTGGCAGTGCTACCGAGGGGCTTTACCCGTTCGAGAAAGGCTCTACAGACACGGGCGCCCGGGAAGGGACCCCGCCAAAAAGATCTGTCCCAGATGCGTGTGCGACGAGGAAACCGTTGCACACGCATTGGTACACTGCTCGGGCGTAGCCGATCTGTGGGGCTATGTCGAACAACTGCTGTCAAGGGTGGGACCGATCCGGTTGACCACCGAGTCGATTGTAATGATCAAGCCGCCTCCCCCCTTCAAAGATGAAGCAGAGGCGGTGTTTCTGTGCGTAATAGCCATGGCGAAAGAGGTTGTATGGTGGACGCGTCTGAAAGGACTGAGGTCAGGCACCTTTCTCTCTGGCCAACAACTGGTCCGTTTCTTCCGATATCATTTCGGAAGAAGGATCAGGATGGAGAGAGAGGTGCTGCACCCCAGCCGTTTCTATGAAAGATGGGTGAAAGTGGCGAGAATGGCCCGTGTGAATGGGCCTTCACTCTACATCAGACTATAGGTGAGGAAGATAAAAGACCAAGGGAGCACCCCTTCTCTGTGCTCCTGAGGAGAAGGGTTGCACACTTTTTTCGGGGGTGTGTGCGACCCCCCAAGGCGCCTCCTCTCTATTGAGGATTTTGTTAAAAATTTTATTTTTTGTTATATCTTATTTTATTTTTATATTTTGTTATTGCCTTCTCCTTATTGAGGACGCCTTTTTGTGTAAACTCCCCCCTTTGTACTTGTCCCACTTTTGATGCCCTAGTGGCAAATAAAAGAAATATATCTATCTATCTATCTATCTATCTATCTATCTATCTATCTATCTCTCTCTCTCTCTCTCTCTCTCTCTATATATATATATATTGATGAGTGCGCTTAAACATGAAACTGCCGCCACTCCAGTCACTGCTTTAGCTTCGCAGCTATAATAATATATACATCGCCCTAACCATGTATTGTATAGATATTTTATAATTATGTCAGTATTCATAAACGTTAAGTCTACACGTGTCCGTGGAATTCTCGCTAATTTCATGATCTGGCAGTTCAAGCAACCGGAGTACTTGTTGTCGGAACCTATGAAAGTTGATCAGACAGAATAATATGCCTCAATACTCTGAGTTTGAATCCTGCTCGTGGGGAGCTTTATCATATAAAACTATCATTATTATTATTATCATGGGGGCTCTTTTGGCAGTATCGGTAGAGAGTTGGACGCCATGCTTTGACGCATAGAGTTACGGCCCTTGCCATTCTGAGTTCAAATCCCGCCGAGGTTAACTTTGCCTTTCATCCTTACGGGGTCGATAAAATAAAGTACCAGTAATGCACTGGGTAATTGCTGGCCTTGTGCCTAAAGTAGAAACAATTATTATTATCATGGGAGCTCTTTTGGCAGTATCGGTAGAGAGTCGGACGCATAGAGTTACGGCCCTTGCCATTCTGAGTTCAAATCCCGCCGAGGTTAACTTTGCCTTTCATCCTTACGGGGTCGATAAAATAAAGTACCAGTAATACACTGGGGGTAATTGCTGGCCTTGTGCCCAAAGTAGAAACAATTATTATCATGATTAGGAAGTTGATCAAAATATCCCGCTGTATACACACAGACACACATTCACAGAATGCACAAACGCATTCATAGACACACACACTCATATACATATATTTGAAATAGGGGGCGCACAGGACAGTCACAGTCCCATTTCCTCAGTAAACCTCTGGAAATCACTGCGGTTTTGGCTCATTAAGGTTGATACCGGTCATTCCAGTGTACTGCATCGAAACTGTAATGATTTCCAGAGGCTGGCTGAGGAGATGGGACTGTCCGTGTCTTCGTTGTTTTTTTCCATTGTCTTTGTCCTGTGCGCCCCCTTATTTCGAATTTATATTCTAAAGACTTAGTCACACGGGTTTTTTTTTGAAACTATATATATATGTGTGTGTGTGTTATATTTATATATGTATACATGTATATATATGTATATATATATATATATATATATATATATATATATATATATATATATATATATATATATATATATATATATGCGTGTGTGTGTGTGTGTGAGGGTAGATAAGGTTTTGTTTATGTATATCAGGAATGAATGCATAAAAAAAAACAAAAACAACTGCTTACCAGAGAATTTGACTTGACGGTATCCTTTGAATCGTATAGCATAAATATCCAAGCAGGGGAATATGGTATATACGTCCAGAAGAGATCACGGAGTATATCATATACGCAAGTATAGCACCAAGTATTGCATATGATTGAACAATATATATTGTAGTCAGCATATGTAGACAATTATAATGGACATAGCAACATATGTTAAAGCAAATAAATTCCGAATTTACTTGCTCGGCGAAGTTGATATTAGAAAACATAAACTTCGGTGAGAAAGGAAAATAGGAATTTATTTGCTTTAACATATGTTAACTTAGTATCGGTTGGACGTCTTTATTATATATCTATACTTGTGTAAAGATATATTTCTTCAATTAATTTGTAATACACTGCCCTTTGGTATTCAAAGTTTGGCCGAATCGGACTGCTTTTTCTAGCAGCAAGCTACCGGCCAATGTTCACTTTACTACCCTCCTGACCGCCAATCACGTGATATTTCTTCCATTTGAAATTATCACTGATAGCGAACTATAAGGAAGAATTTTTCGTCTTGAATTAATGAAATTGTAAGTATTTTAACGTTTTCGTATATTAATCTATCGATAAAATAATTACACTATTTTCATACCTTAGGTTCTGGCTAGGAATGTTGTATTACAATTAATCCTATGTGTGTGCTCCAAATGAATTTGCTGAGCAAATTGTAAACATTGCGATCGAAATCACTGGATATCGATCTAAACCCATGGGGTGATGGATTGGCAGTATCGGTAGAGGGTCGAACGCCATGCTTTGCAGCAAAGAGTTACGGTCTGAGGTCAAATTCCGCCGAGGTTAACTTTGCCTATCATCCTTACGAGGTCGATAAAATAAGACACCAGTAATACACGGAGGTAATTGCTGGGCTTGTGCCAATTACTATTAATCGGTAGAGTGCCGGAGGCCCTGCTTTGCAGCAGAGTTACGGCCCTTTATATTCTGATTTCAAATCCTGCTGAGGTTAACTTTGCCTTTCATCCTTGCGGGGTCAATAAAATAAAGCACCAGAAATACACGGGGTCGATTTAATCGACTTTCCCCTCCCCCCAAAATTGGTGTTCTTATCCCTAAAGTAGAAATCATTATTATTATTATTATTATTATTATTATTATTATTATTATTATTATTATTATCATATATACATATATGTATATATTCACACACACACACACACACACACACACACACACACACACACACACACACACACACACACACATATATATATAAGCTCACATACACACAAATATAGATTTGCATATACTGTATATATACATACACATATAGATATGTACACACATATTCGCACATATATTCATACATATATACAAACATTATATGTGTGTGCACGTGTGTGTGTGTGTGTGTGTGTGTGCGTTTGTGTGTACGTTACTGAAGTATGGGAACAAGAGTGTACGTATCTTGGTCCATTGGTCCCTGCTTGGGTTTCCTAAAACAGAGTGTCAGTTACACTTTATAACAATGACATCATTTCATGAAGATAGAAACATAAGACGTAATCACTTTGAGCTTTAGTTCTATAGACGCGTGATGGCGTGAACGAACTTACTATCTTACCGGAGATGACCTGCTAGTTCCGGTTAAATAATACCAAAGAACAGAGAATTTAGTCTGTGTTAAACCATATTGCAAATCTCTAAGTACTCTCATCCGCCATTCTTGGCGGTCGGAGTTCATCGTTCTTTCGTCAAGCGTATTGTTGAGGTTATATGATGGAATTGTACGAGATATAATCTCCAGTGAAGATGATTAAAGATCAAGGCGTGGTAGAAAAAAGAAACAAAAAAAATCTAGTAAAGAAGTGTAGCTCATTAAAGATATGTGAAAGCAAATGGGTGTGACTGATGCATTAATTGGAAGAGAATAAAAGTAACAGATATATAGGTAAAACAACAACAACAACAACAACAACAACAACAACAACAATAACAACCTCTACAAAAACTACAACTACAACAACGACAGAAACTACTACAACAACAAAAATTACTACAGAAATGACTACAACAAAAACTACAGCGACACCAGCTACAACGGTAACAATTACAACACAGTAACAACTACAACAACAAAAACTACAACAACTTCAACAGCAACAACTACAACGACAACAACTTCAACAACAACAACTACAACACCAACAACTACAACAGTAAAAACTAAAAGTGTAACATCAACAACAAAATCAACAAAAAGTAAACAACAAGAGCTACAAGAAAAACAAAATGTACAGCAACAATAATAACAATAACAGTAGCAGAAAGACATCGAGAAAATATGAAAGGGTTCAGAAAGCATGACGTGGGAAGAAGGGGGGATGTAAAGATATAGAGAAATAGAGAAAATAAAGAAAGTGAGACAGAGACAAAATAAATAAACGAGAGAAAAAAGTAAGATGGCTGAACGGAAAATAAAGGATGACTGCAGAAAAACATGCAACGATAAAAATAAAATAAAAGTAAGAACTTGGTAAGCATTCAACAAATTGTGATAGAAAAAAAAGTTAAAATAGAGATGTATAAAGAAATGAAAGTGATACCCACTTTGTGTGGTTTCAGAAAAATAAAGATACGCTCATATATATATATATATACGTATATATAGTAATAATAATAAATGTGAAGACTAAAATCCGAAGAGGGTTCGATAAGGGTAATATATAAAAATATTTAAAACCATAGAGCAAATATTTATTAAAATAACAGATTAAAGTTTAAGCAACGAATCGCTGCTTTCACCCTTAACGGGATCTTCGCGGGAAGATCTTGTTAAGGGTGAAAGCAGCGATTCTTTGCCTATGTGTGTGTCTGTTTCCGCATAACTTCTACAACTTGCAACCGATTTTCTTCAAATTTGCCACAAACATGCGTTATGCTCCTGACCTTCGTACGAACTCATTACAATTTCAAATTTGTGTCTACTGCGCCCTCTATAAGAGAAAATCCGACTCAAAGACCATCTTTGTCAATAACTTATACAGTTTACATCCGATTTCCTTCAAATTTGGAACAAACCTGCATTATGTTCCCGACTTTATTTTGGACTCATAATATTTTGTTTACTGAATGAGAAAAAACGAATGGAAAGAATCCGCATCGTTATAACGCCTACAGTTTGCGACCGATTTCCTTCAAATTTGGAACAACTATGCCTCATGCTCCAAACATTATTCGTTTTTATCTAATTCGGGCCCTGTGTGAGAAAAACTAAATAAAAAAAAGTATCGACGTCAAACCCAGACTTTAAACTTTCGTTTAATATTTTTTACTCATAACATTTTAATTGTTCTGCCTTTTGTAGCCCCTAGCAGCGGAAAATCAACTCAAACGGCCACCTCAATTGCATGGTTTACTGCTTGGTCCATGCGGGTTTATCGATTTTCCCCCACTGGCATAGCACGTGATGCACAGATGTTTAGTATAAAGGGCGCATTTCATAAGACAT
>CAXHJY010000228.1:50000-67500 GCA_964016885.1 Eledone cirrhosa | reverse complement strand
TCTTGTATTTTCCTATCTGTAAACTCAGTCTTGGAACTTTCACACCTTAACTGTCTCTTGACGGCCTCTATCTCCAGCCTCTTCTTCAGATATTTAATTTCCTTACAAGACCTCATCGTCATCTTAATGTTTTCCCCCAAATCCCTTTCGCGTTTGAATTGTCGTATTTATTTTTAATAAACTTACCCCCCTCCCCATATTTTGGCTTTCATTTTATAAATTCATTTTAGTCAGCCTTTGTTCTCCATACCGTACTAACTATTTATATATCGCCATAGACCCTAATTACTTCATTAATTATACTTTGGTAAGTTCCTTTAACCACTCCTTCTACTTATGCTTACTTGCATCGCTCTTTAAGTAGTATTGTAGTTTCCCTATTATTTATACACTTCTGTCAAATGTAACCGGTTTCTGTTTAACTACATACGTCTTTTTCGTGTTTGAGTTCTTGTATCTTCCTCTGTTTACATTCATATTATTGAAAGCCCAGCTGTCAGTATAAAACCTTACTAATATCGATACTGGTTTTTACCTTTTTTGAATATTTTCTTACATTTGTATTCATATATATATTTTTGTACGCCTCTCTCTCTCTCCTATCTCTCGCTCTCTCGCCCCCCCCTCTCTCTCTCTCTCTCTCTCTCTCTCTCTCTCTCTCTCTCTCTCTCTCTATATATATATATATATACATACATAATTATATACATACATTTATACATACACACATACATATACATACACACATTTATCTGACTTTGAAAGAAATATATGCCTGCCTCCCTCACATATCTGTCGTTGTACGTAAAAAGAGAGCAAGATTTACTGGTCATTGTCATCGTGCCACCTCTGAGGCTGTGTCCCCATTAGTGCTCTGAAATAACAAGCAGTCACTAATAACAAGGGGCGCAAGCTCTCCTATCCCGATGTCATCTCCAGAGATACAGGCAATGAACGAGAGACCCACGTGCAGCTCAATTGATGAGTCAATTTCGGCTGAGGCCGCCGGATAATGACATGGTCGATTCTTGATGGCGTCTCATGACCACTTTATTTCACATTGTTTCAGCCCACTTGGCTGGCAAAAGCGAGCTGAGAAGTACGTTAAGTGTACATGTGTCTTTGGAATACTCAACCACTTGGAAGTAAGTATCACGTGCAGGCTGTTATAACAACTTATATAACAACTGGACTTTCATCGTCGTAACCGACGATGGTCCAACATTGTCAAATAATAGTTCTTTTTATCCTTTGCTTGACCCCATCATCCTTAGTTTTTTAAAAAAAATACTTAATTGATTTTAAGATATGTCTGGAGCTATCTTGGATTTGAACACTTTTTCGTTACAAACCGTTTATGATATTTATGACAGAAGCCTTGTTATAAAGCCTAACAAGTGTAGAGACGTAGAGACCAAGGATACATAAAACAAGTTAAAAGTGTGTTTATTAAATCTATCATTTTTGTGATTCAAACTAATGTGTATAATTCTAAAAGTTACATGTTTGTCTAACATATTTGCGTCAAAGTTTTCATTGGCCGGGAGCATTGTTAAATCTGATACTCTACTATGGAACCAGTTACTCCGATGTTCTATGTATTTATTCGACCCAATCACCTCTTAATCAATTCTATGTCTTCAGACTCAACTCAGTCCCTAAGAAAACTAATACTCTTTATACACTCTATTGAAAGTGAGAAACGCATAAATTAAGTATTACATAAATAAAAGTTTATCTGAGTCTTTTCGGGACGTATTTGTTTAATGGGGAGAATGAAGCAAATAAAATTGCATTGTTTCATGTGAAATTGGATAACAGTTAAAAACCTGAAAAAATATAAACAATTTTTGTTTTCTTTTAATGGCTTCATTTTCTTACGGTTCGCTTAATGTTTCCGGTCGGGGCCAGCAGAGGGCAGCGACGAAACATCTTACAATGAATAATAGATAAGACATCTTTTATCTATTTCAATACATACATCAGCGCAAGTGTTTTTAACTGGAGTAAATAGTGAATCTATTTCAACATAAACATCCTAAATTTGTACGTTTACTCATGACTTAGGTGACCTGGACACAGAAACCGAATGCTTTATCTCTTAAGCCAGCCTATATTTAATACCCGTCAGACCTTGTCGTCTTGCTCCCGAACACCTTATGGGTCATAGATAAGTGCGTATTAGGAAGCAATCTATCAATTATATAACCTTCCAATTGTTTTTCAGGCCACGTGTGTTGGTTTGGTGAGAGATTTGGCAAGAGCAATAGTTTTTGAAATTATTAAATAAAATGTAGTTTACTTGAAGCATTGTATATGATATATAATGTTGAAAGAGATAGAAGGCTAAACAATGCAAAATGGACTGTAAGATGAGGTAACGAAATGTAAAAGTAAGTTACCTGGTAATCTTTGTTTTTGTTGTTGTTGTTCTTTTATCTGTCCAATATTTCGGGACCTAAAAATCCCTTCATCAGGGTTTAAGGAACTTTCAGTGGATAATGTTCTAATTTCCTCTCTTTGGGATAACATTTTGATTTTGATTTAGATTAAAAAAAATTAAAAAAATGTTACAAGACGTGGAATTAATGGATTCGTTCTTACATAAAAATACTTTCAGAGAAGAAATATCACAAAAAAAATCACATATTTGTCAATAAGGTATATCAATCATATTTTGGTAAATTTACAGCTTTGCCAAACTATACATGAATAGTCACCCATATCTAATCATTTTATACGATTGATATGAGATAATAACCTTAGGTTGGTGGATTGGCAGAATTGGTAGAGCATCGGATAAAAGGCCATTACGGTATTTGTTCTAGTTTTTTTTACATTCTGAGTTTAAATCACATCAATGTTAACCTTACCTTTCATCCTTTAGAGATTAATAAAATAAGATACAAGTTAAATATTGTGGTTGACTTAATCAACCTCGCCTTCCCCCCAGAAAAAAAAAAATCAGTAAGTTAT
Source organism: Eledone cirrhosa (assembly GCA_964016885.1). Taxonomy (NCBI): domain Eukaryota; kingdom Metazoa; phylum Mollusca; class Cephalopoda; order Octopoda; family Eledonidae; genus Eledone; species Eledone cirrhosa. The sequence continues at coordinate 64,524 of CAXHJY010000228.1, read as the reverse complement.
AATAACTGTATTAATTGTATCGCTATGATTATAAATCTTTCAAGTTATTATTTTATACTGTTGGCGGTATCGGTAGAACGTTGAACAAAATACCTTGCGGTTTTAAGTTATCACTTTCTTCCTTCTGAGTTCCAATTCCGTCTAAGAGAACTTTACCCTCCAATCTTCCGTTGGTCGATAAAATATAGTACCGGTCATGTATTAGGGTTAATATAATCAACTTTAGTTTGTATCAGAATCTGGTAGGGTTACGATGTTTGAATCGCACAACTTACAGACTCATTTTTACTCCAGATCTCCACGGTCATCAACTGTCGAAATGGACGGACAGTTTCGATCACTACCAACCGTACTGCTGATCCACCCGGGACCGCAGTGTCTGGTACAGCAATACAAATAAAAAAGAAACTTTAAAAAGCTATTCATAGCAAAACCGGTTAGTTCAAAAACTAATTTCATAACCCTGACTACTTCTGAAAACCCAACTATATTAAAAAAAAAAAGACTATAATTTATTTTGTATGAACTTATTTCTTTTCATTATGTACTCTAAATTTGAATATATATATATATATATATATATATATATATATATATATACGAATATATATAGAAGCCATTTCTCTCTCTCTCTCTCTCTATATATATATATATTGTTATACTTTGGGAGGGTCATGTTGCCAATAAGAAACACACGCACCAGTTGCTTTCACTTCAATTTATTATATATTTATAAATTCATAAATTTACAAATCTACAAATTTATAAATTTCTGGTTGGTTGGTTGGTTCTACAACCAGATAGTTGTTTATATATAGTCATAGTCCTTTCGTCACACACTCTGTGACCTCTTCAGTGACTGGGGATTCCTTTCTTTGTTTCTGTGCCTTTCCTTCTGTCCTACGCCATTTTGTTTCTGTGTGTGTGTGTTGTGTGCTCAGACCAGAAATTTATAAATTTGTAGATTTGTAAATTTATGAATTTATAAATATATAATAAATTGAAGTGAAAGCAACTGGTGCGTGTGTTTCTTATTGGCAACATGACCCTCCCAAAGTATAACAATCTCGGTTTCAACACACGATTTCAGATAAAGAATCTTGCTAAACAAATTCAGAAACGAAATATATATATATATATATATATATATACGAATATATATAGAAGCCATTTCTATATTATATATATATATATATATATATATATATATATATACATACATTAAATATGGTTCGATTTTCAAGTGATTGGATGAAACAATAACTGCGTGAAAGTTAACTTTGATCGTAATACGGGTAGGTGAAATGTTACTAGATTACTAAAGATAGATTGAATATACATGTCCACACAGAGGATTTGATCTTCGACCCAGGTTAATATATATAAATTGAAACACACATAAATATATAAAAGGAAGATACTAAAGATATACGACTTCATTTTTAGTAGAACTACAACTACTTATTATTATGATAAAGTGTGTCTTTAATGTAACCTATTTCTGTGTAGAAAGCTAAGAAATATATTGTGTTGATGTATAATAGAAGACAAAGAACGAAAAGAAAACCGGGAAGAGAAACCTAACACTATAGGTCGATACTTGATATTTGTTTGGGCCTGTGAACTGTTTCTGTAGTCTGAGAGTCGCCTGTATTTCGATATGGGACATAAAACCGACTTGAAACCGTGCACCCAAAGTTCTCTTGATTGTCTGTGTCGTAAAACACATGCAAGAACAATCACGTATATACACTCACACGCCCACGTGCACTCTCTCTCTCTCTCTCTCTCTCTCTCTCTCTCTCTCTCTCTCTCTCTCTCTCTCTCTCTCTCTCTCTTATATATATATATATATATATATATATATATATATACAGATATACATTGGCTCTATTATAAATATTGAGTTCCTCTTCCTTTGTGGAGTACTAAGATCACAAGATCAGAACCATATATATATGTGTGTTTGTGTGTTTGTGTGCTCTATTATAAATATTGAGATCCTCCTTCGTGGACAACTAAGATTACACTATTACAACAACATTATATATAGAGTTACGGCCCTTGCCATTCTGAGTACAAATCCCGCCGAGGTTAACTTTGCCTTTCATCCTTACGGGGTCGATAAAATAAAGTACCAGTAATGCACTGTGATAATTGCTGGCCTTGTGCCAAAAGTAGAAACAATTATATATATAGGTACGTTATTCCGGGTTGAATCGGAGGTAACCACAGTAAGTAAGGTACTCAATACATTGCAGAGTATAAAAGTTTTAATATAGATGAGATTCTACAGGACTAGAACTGTTTCATTCTTTAGAAATCATCTATTTTTTGATATTTTTTGATACCCAGATTCCTGATGATTTCTAAAGAATGAAACAGTTCTAGCCCTGTAGAATCTCATCTATATTAAAACTATATATATATATATATATATATATATATATATATATATATATATATATATATATCTGATAATAATAGGCTGCCCGTTGCAAATGGTTGGGCATATGAAAAAGTAAGTCCTTCATCAGTGACCCTCCAACCGTCCCAGGCATTTCATCGCTTTAAGGGCCATATGCCTCAGGTTGGTGCGAACAACGGCTAAAAAAAGTCGTTGGGACACGTAAACAAAGGGGACGCCAGGGTAACAAACAAAAAGGTTTAAGCAACGGAAAGGGAGAAGAAATAGACAAGTCCCAGATCTCTATGAATATAAACTCGGTGAAATCGTGAACAAGAGACAAAAGACCATCAAACCTGGTTGAAATGTGAGCAAGGAAAGAATTTCGCACAAGTCTGACAGGGGGGAAAAAGGAGAGAAGAAGAAGAAGAAGAAGAAGAAGAAGATAAAGGGGTCTGGTCTACGAATTCGGTAAACATAAGTTTTGTGAAGTCGCAGACGAAAGAGAGAGAGAGAAAAAAATTTCCATACCAGCTTGGTCAAGACCGCGCGAGAAAAGAATTACACACGGGTCAAACTTGAAGGAGGAGGAGGAGGAAAGAGGAGGAGGAGAGGTAGTGACAGAGAATGAGTGAGTGAAAGTGGAGGAGGAGGCTAACAGAGAGAGAGACTGCTAGAAAGGGTAAAAACGAACAGACGAGTGGCAGCAGAAGAAAAATTATGTGTAAATATGATAATAATAGGCTGCCATATATATATATATATATATATATATATATATATATATAATTGTTTCTTTCGTCACACATTCTGTGACCTCTTCAGTGACTGGGGATTCTTTTCTTTGTTTTGTGCCTCTCCTTTGTTCTGTCCTACGCCATCTTGTTTTTGTGTGTGTTGTGTGCTTAGTTTGCGCATGTGTTACATCCGGGTGTCTGTGTGTGTTTTTATTTGTTTATTTAATTGTTTATTTACATGTTACTGGTTGGTTGTTTGTTCTATGTGTGTGTGTTTCTTATTGGCAACATGACCTTCCCAAAGTGTAACAATATCGGTTTCAACACACGTTTTCAGATAAAGAATCTTGCTAAAAAATTCAGAAACGATATATATATATATATATATATATATATATATATATATATATATATATGTGTATATATGCATGTGTTTATGTCAGGTCACCAGTTGGTGCTACTGGTAACATGTATCCCAGTACAACCTGTCTCATGGTCGGGTCGTTGGCGACTAAACTGGCAACCCCACCAAGGTTTCTTGGTGAGGAGGGTGACTTAGGACATCCTGCAGGACTAAAAACAAAACCTGTCAAAGGGCAAAGGAGCTCTTAAGAGTCAATGGCCATCCAAAATCACCGGGAGAGATGACCCCTTAGCCTTTGTCAAGGCAGAATTCTAGGAGAAGGAAAACTCTGATATAACACCTGCAACCCTGATGGTATCCAATGATGTTGACTTGTTCTTCTTTTTGGTAAATATCATCTTGGTTAAGAGAGTGGGACTGGCTTTGTGCAGTGCCTTTGCTCACTATAAAAACTTCACGGCACAGGCATTGCTTTATATCTGGAGATCTCTCTGCACTTGTCGTCACATGGTACCATGGGCCCAGCACTATGTGTCAATAATTGTCACAAGTGTAGTGTTTGTACCAGAGTTTTTAAGTCGCTGGCTGGACTAAAAAGTCACACTCGTTCAGCGCATCGGTAGGAGTTCTCCTTCATGGATATAAAGTAGTGGCCGTACTCGAAAACGAGTTGGCAGCCACCATATATATATGTGTGTATGTATGCATGTGTTTATGTATGTATGTATATATATATATATATATATATATATATATATATATATATATATATATATATATATATATATATATATATATATATATATATATATATATTTATATATATCTGTGTGTGTTTATATATATATATATATGTGTGTGTGTGTGTGTGTATGCACACACACATACACGCATGTTTTTATGTATACAAAGTATAATACAAAGATCATCTATAGCAAACATTCAAAGTCTTTAATAGTGAAGCTTCCTCTTGGAATAGTTTGATGAATCTGATCGTCTGCTCTGGTGGAAAATATACAACGTTGGATATGGCAAGAGTTCTTTGTGAATTACATGTAGAAAAGAGTGACATCATCGGAGAGAAGCGGGCCGACATTGAAGTTTCCAGGACCAAGCTGTGCCCTAATTCCCATGGCCTCGTTATCAGCGTTCTGTTAGGTCAAAAATAGGCTTTAAACAGCAGCCACCTTAGAACACATAGATATATTCAATGGTATCAAATTCTCGACATCGGGCGATGGCAATAATGATGATAACACACACACACACACACACACACACACACACACACACACACACACACACACACACACACATATAGTTTTTTTAAAAAGTAAACAGAGAACAAAAAAAACAGAAAAATGAAGAGGCAGTACCAATGATATTATTAGTTTCACGCTTGAGAGTGGGGGGTGGGGGACGACGTTTCGTGCATAAGCCCTTCATCCGGAGAAAAGTGGATAGGAAGAGAGTTCCGAGGGAGTGTGGGGGAGTGGTGGAAAGACATTTAAAAAAAGGGAGTGGGGAGAGAAAAGAGAGGAAAAACAATTTATATACATAACTGAAACTGCAATATGATCCGGTAACAAAAATGAACCATACCGCATCGTTCTTGGCGCAGGTTAACAAGGGACACGTACAGTCCTTAGGTAGAGGAGCCTGTTCGTAAAATATATTGGAGTCTCCATTTCATGTTAGGCTGCGACCTGTCCTGGGAGGCATGGGATGGGCGCACACACTTTGTGTATCTCGAGACCCCAAAGGGAGCAAACATCACAACCCTTACAGGCAAGGAGCAGGAACTAGTGGAGGAGGCTAGATGCTACCAGCTAGATATAGTCGGGGTTTCCTCAACAAAGTTTCGTGGCTCCGATACTGTAAATTTGGATGGAGGATGGAAATTCCACTATTTAGGTATGGCACCAGAAATGACTGCGCAGGCGGAAGTGGGAATACTCACAAGTCCCCTCCACGGTTGTCAGAATGTGTTATGGACTGGATCCCATTAGAAGGGAGGATTTACCCCTTGAATCTTAGACTGTGGGTGGTGCACCAAAGTTTATGCACCAAACAAGGAGTCCGAATATTAGATGTAGTTAAGACTGAGTCATACATCTTGATGGGAGATTTCAATGTACATGATGGCAGTGACCATCTGACATGGAAAGGAGGGAGTGGATGGAATGGCGCCCCCAATCTATATATGCGAATGGAGAGGTCTTACTAGACTTCTATTCAAGCAATGGACTCTCTATTGTGAACACTTTCTTCCAGCACAGAGACATCCATAAATATACATAGTAAAGGGGAATCAGGGACAGAGATCAATAATTGATTTTGTTATTATCTCTAATCTATTTGATTCATGTTTGTGTTAAGAAAGGGGCTGAGCTGTCAACTGATCACCATCTAGTTATCTGCAACTTGAGACTACCTAAAGTCAAAGAAGCCCACAAAACTGACAGGTCCATGGTGACCAACATGATAAAGTGGGAAGCATTGGTGGATAAGGAAGTCAGGACCAGGTATGTAGATACTATTGCATCCAAATTCAGCGAACTCCCTGAACAAACTGAGGACGTTGGGACAGAGTGGAGATTGTTCAGCCCAACAGTTTCTGCTTCAGCTGTTAAATGCTGCGGGTGAAAGAAGCTTGGTGTGATGTCGGATGGCAGGAAGATTCTTTGGTTCAATCAATAAGTCAAAGATGCCACCCAAGAAAAGAAGAAGGCTTACAAAGCTATCAAGAATACGTCTGGGGTTCTCCTCTCTTTAGAGAGGTACATCCTCGCGAGGTGGAGAGAATACTTTGCTGATCTCCTAAACCTGATCACAACAGCATCTTTGGATGTACACAAGGAGCATCTGGGAACATGACTAATCTCTCAGAGGCTGAGGTCACAAGAGCAGTTAAAGAGCTCAAATGTGGCAAAGCTGCTGGAGAAGATGAAATCCGGCCCGAGATATTAAAAGTCTTAAATAGAGAAGGTATTCTCTGGCTGACTCGTATGTGCTAATAAAGTACCAGTAATACACTGGGGTAATTGCAGGCCTAGTGCCAAAAGTAGAAACATTATTTACTTAAACAGGATTGACACGTGCAGTCGGGTTGGAAGTGGTATCATGACTGGCGGGTGTGTAAAATCAATCGGATGGAATTTGCAGACGACATGGTGCTACTTAACTGGACAGATGGTGATCTCCGACTTGCACTTGATAGGTTTGATGCCGAGTGCTGCATGGCTGGAATGAAAATCAGTGCTGCAAAAACTGAGATGACTGTCTTCTCAAGGAAGCCATCTCTATGAAACCACGCAACGAATCAACGTGCAATGTAACCACGCAATAAAAGTACACATAGTTGCTCTCGACAGTGCAATGTAACCACACAATAAAAGTACACATAGTTGCTCCCAACAGTGCAATGTAACCACGCAATAAAAGTACACATAGTTGCTCTCGACAGTGCAATGAAACGACGCAATAAAAGGCACACATAGTTGCTCTCGACAGTGCAATGAAACGACGCAATAAAAGGCACACATAGTTGCTCTCGACAGTGCAATGAAACCACGCAATAAAAGGCACACATAGTTGCTCTCGACAGTGCAATGAAACGACGCAATAAAAGGCACACATAGTTGCTCTCGACAGTGCAATGAAACGACGCAATAAAAGGCACACATAGTTGCTCTCGACAGTGCAATGAAACCACGCAATAAAAGGCACACATAGTTGCTCTCGACAGTGCAATGAAACGACGCAATAAAAGGCACACATAGTTGCTCACGACAGTGCAATGAAACCACGCAATAAAAGGCACACATAGTTGCTCTCGACAGTGCAATGAAACCACGCAATAAAAGGCACACATAGTTGCTCTCGACAGTGCAATGAAACGACGCAATAAAAGGCACACATAGTTGCTCTCGACAGTGCAATGAAACGACGCAATAAAAGGCACACATAGTTGCTCACGACAGTGCAATGAAACCACACAATAAAAGGCACACATAGTTGCTCTCGACAGTGCAATGAAACCACGCAATAAAAGGCACACATAGTTGCTCTCGACAATGCAATGTAACCACACAATAAAAGGCACACATAGTTCCTCTCGACAGTGCAATGTAACCACACAAAAAAAGGCATATATAGTTGCTCTCGACAGTGCAATGTAACCACACAATAAAAAGCACACATAGTTCCTCTCGACAGTGCAATGTAACCACACAATAAAAGGCATATATAGTTGCTCTCGACAGTGCAATGTAACCACGCAATAAAAGGCACACATAGTTGCTCTCGAAAGTGCAATGAAACCACGCAATAAAAGGCATATATAGTTGCTCTCGACAGTGCAATGAAATCACGCAATAAAAGGCACACATAGTTGCTCTCGAAAGTGCAATGAAACCACGCAATAAAAGGCAGACATAGTTGCTCTCGACAGTGCAATGTAACCACACAATAAAAGGCACACATAGTTGCTCTCGACAGTGCAATGAAACCACACAATAAAAGGCATATATAGTTGCTCTCGACAGTGCAATGTAACCACACAATAAAAGGCAGACATAGTTGCTCTCGACAGTGCAATGTAACCACACAATAAAAGGCACACATAGTTGCTCTCGACAGTGCAATGAAACGACGCAATAAAAGGCACACATAGTTGCTCTCGACAATGAAATGTAACCACACAATAAAAGGCACACATAGTTCCTCTCGACAGTGCAATGTAACCACACAATAAAAGGCATATATAGTTGCTCCCGACAGTGCAATGAAACCACACAATAAAAGGCACACATAGTTGCTCTCGACAATGAAATGTAACCACACAATAAAAGGCACACATAGTTCCTCTCGACAGTGAAATGTAACCACGCATTAAAAGGCACACATAGTTGCTCCCGACAGTGCAATGAAACCACGCATTAAAAGGCACACATAGTTGCTCTCGACAGTGCAATGTAACCACACAATAAAAGGCATATATAGTTGCTCCCGACAGTGCAATGAAACCACACAATAAAAGGCACACATAGTTGCTCTCGACGGTGCAATGTAACCACGCATTAAAAGGCACACATAGTTGCTCTCGACAGTGCAATGAAACCACGCAATAAAAGGCACACATAGTTGCTCCCGACAGTGCAATGTAACCACGCAATAAAAGGCACACATAGTTGCTCTCGACAGTGCAATGTAACCACGCAATAAAAGGCACACATAGTTGCTCTCGACAGTGCAATGAAACCACGCAATAAAAGGCACACATAGTTGCTCTCGACAGTGCAATGTAACCACGCATTAAAAGGCAGACATAGTTGCTCTCGACAGTGCAATGTAACCACGCAATAAAAGGCACACATAGTTGCTCTCGACAGTGCAATGTAACCACACAATAAAAGGCACACATAGTTGCTCTCGACAGTGCAATGAAACCACACAATAAAAGGCACACATAGTTGCTCTCGACAGTGCAATGAAACCACACAATAAAAGGCACACATAGTTGCTCTCGACAGTGCAATGTAACCACACAATAAAAGGCACACATAGTTGCTCTCGACAGTGCAATGTAACCACACAATAAAAGGCACACATAGTTGCTCTCGACAATGCAATGTAACCACACAATAAAAGGCACACATAGTTGCTCCCGACAGTGCAATGTAACCACACAATAAAAGGCACACATAGTTCCTCTCGACAGTGCAATGTAACCACGCATTAAAAGGCACACATAGTTGCTCTCGACAGTGCAATGAAACCACGCAATAAAAGGCACACATAGTTGCTCTCGACAGTGCAATGTAACCACGCAATAAAAGGCACACATAGTTGCTCTCGACAGTGCAATGTAACCACGCAATAAAAGGCACACATAGTTGCTCTCGACAGTGCAATGAAACCACGCAATAAAAGGCACACATAGTTGCTCTCGACAGTGCAATGTAACCACGCATTAAAAGGCACACATAGTTGCTCCCGACAGTGCAATGAAACCACGCATTAAAAGGCAGACATAGTTGCTCTCGACAGTGCAATGGAACCACGCAATAAAAGGCACACATAGTTGCTCTTGACAGTGCAATGTAACCACACAATAAAAGGCACACATAGTTGCTCTCGACAGTGCAATGAAACCACACAATAAAAGGCACACATAGTTGCTCTCGACAGTGCAATGTAACCACACATAGTTGCTCTCGACAGTGCAATGTAACCACACAATAAAAGGCACACATAGTTGCTCTCGACAGTGCAATGAAACCACACAATAAAAGGCACACATAGTTGCTCTCGACAGTGCAATGAAACCACGCAATAAAAGGCACACATAGCTGCTCTCGACAGTGCTATGTAACCACACAATAAAAGGCAGACATAGTTGCTCTCGACAGTGCAATGAAACCACGCAATAAAAGGCAGACATAGTTGCTCCCGACAGTGCAATGTAACCACACAATAAAAGGCACACATAGTTGCTCTCGACAGTGCAATGTAACCACGCATTAAAAGGCACACATAGTTGCTCTCAACAGTGCAATGTAACCACACAATAAAAGGCACACATAGTTGCTCTCGACAGTGCAATGTAACCACACAATAAAAGTCACACATAGTTGCTCTCGACAGTGCAATGAAACCACGCATTAAAAGGCACACATAGTTGCTCTCGACAGTGGAATGAAACAACGCAATAAAAGGCACACATAGTTGCTCTCGACAGTGCAATGAAACCACACAATAAAAGGCACACATAGTTGCTCTCGACAGTGCAATGAAACCACACAATAAAAGGCACACATAGTTGCTCTCGACAGTGCAATGTAACCACACATAGTTGCTCTCGACAGTGCAATGTAACCACACAATAAAAGGCACACATAGTTGCTCTCGACAGTGCAATGAAACCACACAATAAAAGGCACACATAGTTGCTCTCGACAGTGCAATGAAACCACGCAATAAAAGGCACACATAGCTGCTCTCGACAGTGCTATGTAACCACACAATAAAAGGCAGACATAGTTGCTCTCGACAGTGCAATGAAACCACGCAATAAAAGGCAGACATAGTTGCTCCCGACAGTGCAATGTAACCACACAATAAAAGGCACACATAGTTGCTCTCGACAGTGCAATGTAACCACGCATTAAAAGGCACACATAGTTGCTCTCAACAGTGCAATGTAACCACACAATAAAAGGCACACATAGTTGCTCTCGACAGTGCAATGTAACCACACAATAAAAGTCACACATAGTTGCTCTCGACAGTGCAATGAAACCACGCATTAAAAGGCACACATAGTTGCTCTCGACAGTGGAATGAAACAACGCAATAAAAGGCACACATAGTTGGTCTCGACAGTGCAATGAAACCACACAATAAAAGGCACACATAGTTGCTCTCGACAGTGCAATGAAACCACGCAATAAAAGGCACACATAGCTGCTCTCGACAGTGCAATGTAACCACACAATAAAAGGCACACATAGTTGCTCCCGACAGTGCAATGAAACCACACAATAAAAGGCAGACATAGTTGCTCTCGACAGTGCAATGAAACCACGCAATAAAAGGCACACATAGTTGCTCTCGACAGTGCAATGAAACCACGCAATAAAAGGCACACATAGCTGCTCTCGACAGTGCTATGTAACCACACAATAAAAGGCACACATAGTTGCTCCCGACAGTGCAATGAAACCACACAATAAAAGGCAGACATAGTTGCTCTCGACAGTGCAATGAAACCACGCAATAAAAGGCAGACATAGTTGCTCCCGACAGTGCAATGAAACCATACAATAAAAGGCAGACATAGTTGCTCTCGACAGTGCAATGAAACCACACAATAAAAGGCAGACATAGTTGCTCCCGACAGCGCAATGAAACCACGCAATAAAAGGCACACATAGTTGCTCTTGACAGTGCAATTAAACCACGCAATAAAAGGCAGGCATAGTTGCTCTTGACAGTGCAATGAAACCACACAATAAAAGGCAGACATAGTTGCTCCCGACAGTGCAATGTAACCACGCAATAAAAGGCACACATAGTTGCTCTCGACAGTGCAATGTAACCACGCAATAAAAGGCACACATAGTTGCTCTCGACAGTGCAATGAAACCACACAATAAAAGGCACACATAGTTGCTCTCGACAGTGCAATGAAACCACACAATAAAAGGCACACATAGTTTCTCTCGACAGTGCAATGAAACCACGCAATAAAAGGCACACATAGTTGCTCTCGACAGTGCAATGAAACCACACAATAAAAGGCACACATAGTTGCTCTCGACAGTGCAATGAAACCACACAATAAAAGGCACACATAGTTTCTCTCGACAGTGCAATGAAACCACGCAATAAAAGGCACACATAGTTGCTCTCGACAGTGCAATGAAACCACGCAATAAAAGGCACACATAGTTGCTCTCGACAGTGCAATGAAACCACGCAATAAAACTAAAACTAATAAAAAATAATAACTTTGAAAATTAACAATAAAACAATAGATTAAATGACAAGCACCTACAGGAAAACAAGAGAGCATTATTGACTATATATCACTTTTTCTAGCCTATCATTTTGAAGACATCTCTTTTAGGTGAAAGCTGATAAGTTAACTAGTAGATGCAAGTAGATAGATTTACCTATTTGGTAGCACATTAATCGGACCAATAGAAAAATAAGGATATCAGAGAGCAGAATTGTAACACTCTTGTGTATTCGGACCATCGACAATAAACGGATATATGGCGGCAGTGTAGTGGCTTGCGTTACACGAGAAGTCTGTCGAATGCGACACTTCGTTGCATATATTACCACACGAAGTGGATGTTAGAGCTATTAACACGCAAGCAAGCTTAGGTTTCCGTCAATACTCATTCCAATTCATGATTTCATTCATCGACTCGTTCACCAATATAATCTTTCTCTTGTCTCCATTCTCATTTTCAGCTATTTATTTCTTTTCTTATATCTATCTCTTCCTGCTCAGTCACACATACCCCCCCCCCCCCACCATATACATACTCTCGCACAACCATATATTTTGATTATTTAAAGATATTACTATGTTTGTGGTTTTCACTGGTATCACCTTTTGTTTGTCATCTTTATCTTCAGTTTATCTATAAATTCACACATCGTATCACAATAACCTATTCTACATCTAACCAATGTTTTATGCACAACCGCTAAGAGCTCCTCCGTTATTTTATTACAAACTTCTTCACAGAACAACATCTTCCAATAACCACATCCTATACCTCACCGTAACTCTAACCATAACGCTAACCCTTAGTTTAAACATGACCTTATCTTTAACCCTAACCTTCAACTTACTTCAAACATTTACCCTAACCATAACCCTAACCTTAATCCTAACCATAATCCTAACCCCGGTCCTAACACTAACCATAATCCTAACCCTAACCCTAACCCTAACCCTAACCCTAACCCTAACCCTAACCTTACCATTAATCATAATGCTGGCCTTATCCTTAACTCTAACTCTAACCCTAACCCTAACTCTAACCTTAACATCAACGACATGTATCTCATTTCGCCTTTTTTCGGAGTCATCGATCTCGATAACTTCACCATTTTAACACTTCTAGGCTCTCACATCTTATACTGATATCATACGAGCAGAAACTGAATCCTTTGCAACTCTCACATCAATTATCTCCATTACTTATGCACATACACTGAAAGCATTCTTCTCTACTTTCTCAAACCAAATCATCATCATCTCTACACCTATTGGGTCCTCTGGTCACTGCCTTTTAGCGATTACCCAACATACATCTACGTGCTACACAACCCTCGACCCTAAACTGTAGGACCCTTTAAGGAAGCTACCCTAGGTTTATGTTAATTATCTCTCCAAGAACATGTGATTCCCCACTAACCCAACAGAAATAGCAAGGTGGGAGGCTGAAACCAGCCTCTGAGGCACGTACCTTAACACCACACAAACAAAACTCATAGCTGTTCTATAATAGTTCAGATAACAAATACAACCGAGAACATGTGGGCAAAAATACTCTCACTTCTACAAATCTACAACTGGCAACAACCAGCTCAACAGGACCATAGCGCAATTCTCACACTGTCATATCTTTCACTGAAGCTGATCCTTTTCACTCCTTGCCAATACGATGTCTAATAACTTTATAAACCCTTCCTACAATTTTTCTTATATGTCGGTTCTGTTGACAGTATGGAAATCTTAATACGCAATTTCTACCTGCTTTGCATGCAACTACATATTACTCGTACTAAGTAAATTTTATCCCGAACTATCCATTTACATTCCACTAAGTTAACAACAACGCATACATACATATCAAGTGTATCCACTCCTTAGATGCTACCTCAGCCGCTGATCAAATCAAAAGGTTAGACTTCAACTAACCGTAGTAGTTTTTTGATACTTGAATTCAGAGTTACACTTCTGGATAAATTACAAAACAAGCTAGAGTTAAGAATCTCGTTTACACATAAGGTAAGCTATACTGGTCTAAACAAACAACTTAATACGAACATATATATTTGTCGTATATAAGTTAAGCAACATTAAATATTTAGTTGGTCATACTTATCTCCTAACGACTAATAATGTTTGAATGGCCAATCAATACACTTTCTATGATGCCCCCTGCCGTTCTTTATCTAAGACAATGATGATTTGTTTTAAAGTTCATGAAGAGAAACTTGGACTTGGATATAAAATAGGACAGAAGACACACCACTTTGACCAATTTCTAAACTCATAGGATTTATTCAGTATTACCCATATAATGTGAAGGTAGGTGATCTAGTGATTAGTGCGTTTGGCTTACAATCATAATGCCGTTGGTTCGATTTCTGGACTATTAGGCACGTTGTGTTCTTGAGCAAACCACTCCCTTTCACGTTGCTCAGGTCAAATTAGCTGAAAATGAATATCAACTGCAGTAGCTGGGGGACTTGGAACGAATACCA
>CAXHJY010000228.1:22500-35000 GCA_964016885.1 Eledone cirrhosa | reverse complement strand
CGGGTTTATATTCTTAAAACTATTGGTCTAAGTTGTGAAATAAACAGAGAGAGTTTGTAAATATATTTCAAATAGAATGAACACACATCATAAATATGATCATATTGGCCACAATATCGTTCTTTGATTCTTCCTTTTCTTTTCAGAAAACAAGACAATAAAATCAAAATGAGCCAATGAGCAGCGTCTCTACATAATCACCTGACCTACTGGAAATGGCAGTCAAATTACACCTAATATATTCCTAGATATAATATGCCTAAATACTGGATGGTCAGGTAGTTTTGCTCGATCAAGACAAACCCAGGACTATACAACAAAAACATCAACAACATTAACACCAACAAAGATTGCATATATTTTCTCTTCTTTATAGTTGTTTCTATTTTTGGCACAAGGCCAGCAAATACCCCCAGTGCATTACTGGTGCTTTATTTTATCGACCCCATAAGGATGAAAGGCAAAGTTAACCTCGGTGGGATTTGAACTCAGGTCGTAAAGGGCCGTAACTCTATGTTGCAAAGCATGGCGTCCTACCCTCTACCGATACAGCCAACCCACAGCCAATCTTCTTTATAATATGTATATATGTCGCTTTTTTAAAGAAGATTTTATACTTTATTAATTCTTAATAATTTTCATTGCTCTCTTTGTTGACATATTGGAATAACTATTTAACTTTAATTCCATCTATTTCACACACACGCGCAATAAGTCTCAAACCGCCCGTCGTTTCAATCAATACACACTTTCTTGCTTTTTGTCCATTATGATTGTCTATTTCAAAGACATCGATTTTAAAATAAATTTTATCTCTATCACCGTGTCACCGTTACTTCCCATTTCAACTAGGAACGCAATAAAATTCAATATCGTATTACCCGATGATAAATGCAACCGATTTGTTTGTTAATGGGGTGAATATATTTTCTGGTTACACCAGTGCAAAAGTCAGTCGTCTGCGTGAGTGCGTTCACTAAGGGAGAGAGAGAGAGAGAGAGAGAGAGAGAGAGAGAGAGAGAGAGAGAGAGAGAGAGAGAGAGAGAGGGAGAGAGTATAGATAGATAGATAGATAGAGAGAGAGGAGAAAGAGAGAGAGAGAGAGAGAGAGAGAGAGTATATATATATATATCTATATATATATATATATAGAGAGAGAGAGAGAGAGAGAAAAGGAGAGAGAGAGAGAGAAAAGGAGAGAGAGAGAGGGAGAGAGAGAGGGAGAGAGAGAGGGAGAGAGAGAAAGAGTGAGAAAGAGAGAGAGAGAGAGAGAGAGAGAGAGAGAGAGAAAGCGGAGGAGGTAGAAAATAGTGGAAAGGGGAGCTTTTCATTCGCGGTATGTCGAGAGAAACAATATAGGGTGTGGTAAATAAATAAATAAAAACAAAACAAAAAAAAGAATAACAACAACAACATAAAATCAAAGAAGTCAACAAAAAATACGAACTTCATTTAGTTTCCCATTCGACACGCAAGAGGTAACTAGCCATTAAATGTTGGTATTTTATTCGTTAATGTGACAGAATAGCTTGGAATTTCTGCTGTCATATTTTATAGCCGACTCAAACTATGATTTTCATATTTATTACCTCGCCTGAAAAGATGGCCGCCTGGGGATAAACTAGAATGAGTATTTGACTTAGCTTCGAGGTCCAACAGCTTATTTGTTTTCAATGTGGACAACATAAATTGTCAGATGTTGAGAAATCGCTTTCTTCTTAAATGTCTCGAAACATTAGCCTCTTTATCTATTAACCAGCTGACAGAAAAAGATGTCTAGATATATCTACCGCTGCCTGACCATATGTATGTATTCCTGTATGGATTTTGTAGGTATGCGTTTAGTGTCCTTATTTATGTTGATATGTGTAATGTATATATATATATATATATATATATATATATATATATATATATATATATAGTTAAAACTTAGACGGGAACAAAAACAGAGAGGCAGTACAAATAAGAGTTTATTAGGTTCACGCTTTTGAGAGTGCGGGGTGGTGGATATATATATATATATATATATTTATATATATATTTATATATATATATATATTAATATAATATTGAGATGTCAGATAAATAAATTCGTTCGCTTCCCCAACCCAATGTTTTATATGCTTGAAAACAATCACACAGTCAATGCAGAGCTTTACGTTCAGTAAATGTACCATCTCAACAAGGCAATCCACTTGAAACAAACAGACCGGGATATATTGTGCTTCTTCAACACAACAACGCTTGCACTTACGTCGGAAATTTAATAAAATGGCTATTCAAGAACACGGTTGGGAAATTCTACAGTACTCATTGTTTTCTCCTGATATTTCGCTTTCAAATTATCACCTTTTCCGGTCGCTCACCAACAGCCTGCTAAGAGTTTCATTCAACAACGACGTGAAGCTGAAATGTGGCTTTACGAATTTTTCGAGTAAAGGCTCAATAATTTCTACCTTTGAGACATTGACAAGCTAGTGGAACGTTGGCAAAAAGTCGTGAACAATGAAAGAAAATATATTATTGACTGTTTTGTTAGAAATATTGATAACAAATATGGAGAAAACGAACGAATTTATATGAGTATATATATATATATTTTATTTGATCGTCCACTTTTTGAGAAAAGTCATGGGACGACACTGGCGAATTTACTACTAAGTAGACTGCCATAATGTCTTCTAGCGACCGGACCAAGTCGGATATTCCGGAATGAAAATCTGCCGACGAAGGGATATTCCTGTTGCATCAATATATGCATCTATGGCTTACATATACTTTATGCAACCCATGATGTATCTTCCCGAATTCCCAGAAACCTATCGAAGATTTGAATCGATTTCTATCGATTCATGTCCTTTCGCGATGGTCCAGGATAATGTCCGGCCTGTTTGTTGTATTACTATAGCAACATGCTTTTGGTCGGTTTATTCTTGGGTTTACTCTAGGTGAAAACGTATTCACTTTTCACACCATTGAGTGCTTTGTGACTGCCTCAAACAATTCGATTGTACCCAATATATATATATATATTTATATATATATATATATATATATAATGCACAAATAAAGATGAAACATTAATGCATTTTATTCCTCTAATACACGTTTCTACAAAAATGTACAGAAAAATATAAAGAAAAAAAAACAAAACAAAAGTAGTGAAAAATCTTGCTTAAGTTCCAATATTCGTATATAGAAGTATCTATATATTATAATATGAGTATTGACGCAAGGAATTATATACTAATGTTTCCCATCCTTGTGTCATCAGTGAAATTAAATTATATTTAAATCAACCACAAGTTAATATGGCAGATTCTTTATAAGCATAATATTTATTTGTTTATTATTTAGCTGAAATTTACATTACAGCTTCCTTATTACTTCGTGACATGTCGAGTTTCTTAGGTGTTCACAAATAGCAAAAATAATCTTATAATCTGTCATGACTGGCTGAAGATTTATATATATATATATATATATATATATATATATATATATATATATATGAAGTAATTCCGCCGGAAAAGTCCAGGAAAAAAGAGTGCTCTATGTAGGTAACAGAGCTTAATAGTTATGTAATAAGCTTAATAGTTATGTAATAAACAACATAAGGCAATTATTTCATTTACCAGTGGTTTCTTAAAAGCAAAAAAATGTTGCTTTCAATCATCAGAATGAAAAAATCCTGGCGTATTTATTGACGTTGGTCCAACGTCAATAAATACGCCAGGATTTTTTCATTCTGATGATTGAAAGCAAGATTTTTTGCTTTTAAGAAACCACTGGTAAATGAAATAATTGCCTTATGTTGTTTATTACATAACTATATATATATATATATATATATATATATATATATATATATATATATATATATATATATATATGGAGAGGTTATGTTCTTTTTTTTTATAATTATATTCAATTTTCGTCCACTTTGTCAATAGTGCCAAAACATACGTATATACATATAAACATACAAACATACATACATGTATACAAACATAAATACATGCATAGAAACATACATACATGCATGTATACATACATACATGCAAACATACATACATACATACATATATTGGGGCACTGGGTATGTTAATGAGAAAACTGCAGGTACTCCACCTTCAGATTTATACTTGTGATTATTGGGGCACTGGGATATGTTAGTTACTGCCTCAATACAAATCTTGAGAAGCTGGGCTTCAGAGAAACAGAAAGAACACAACTAGTTAGGAAATTACAAGTACAATCCATTAATGGAACAGTAAAAATATGTAAAACATTGCAAAAATTCTGCATCTAATAACTACATATACACATGTTCAGATACACAGCATATACACATGTACACATACAGCTCAAAACATCCACATCCACACATACAATAACATCCATACCTGTACACACATGCATGCAGACATGCAGACATATATATCTACCTAGTTGATGTTTATGCTAGAAACCAACTTATGTCTATGTTAGAAACCGACTATCTCTCTCTACTGTAAAATTATAAAACCAGAAGAACATACATATCGTTCAGGTAATATAGCAATTTCTTTATATCAATACTTTCCATATTCTCCCTTTTCGTATTATTCATTTCATGTAGATTGTTCTTTTTTATCGTAGCTCTCTTTAATTCCTAGTGTGTTATAGAAGTTAGGTAAAGGACGCCATCTTGGTACACGGCGTGTCTTGGCCATTTAAACATGGCGGAGCTCAGCTCTCTCTAGGTAGGAAAACACATTTAAAATGTTGAGGATACTTTTTAATCTGTCGTCAACTCACATTACTGCAATGTCGGCAACAATACACTGTTAGTATTCAAATATATTTAAAAATACAACACAGATAGACAGCATCAAAAGATAGAAGTACTTTACTGCAAACGTTTGAAGAAAACGCTTTTGCATTATTAGCTATAATGTCTGTCTGTAAATGCGCAAACAAGTAATTATATTTCATTTTCCTACTCCACAACGACTGCTTCACTACAATTTAATTATTTCATAAATGCTACACATTAGAGACAATAATTTTCCTGGGATTTCATGTTTAGTAAACTTAGGTATTCGAACATAATCATCAGTAGAAGATTTTGGGTAATTTTATGTCATTATTTTTGTAGGTAGCTGCTGATGTTGATATCAAACACATAAAACGTAATTAAATGAAATATTAAACATTGCTATATATAGCTATATTAACTCGGTTAATAATTTACTGAAAATGTTCATTTCCTCAAGAAGATGATTTCTTTAGTTATGAGTTTTACAAGAATCATTATTTGACCTAGAACTCTGTCGAGAATTGTTATCTCTAGGATCATTGAGTGTAGCGAGACATTGTTTGGTGGGTGATCTTCGTATATACAATAAAACACTTTTGGGGCTTCTTATTTCAGTAAGCAGCTAGATTTGTTCATAATAAGTTTCTGATAACACCGATAATGAAGATAGTGGGCGTGAAGGAAGTAGATAAGGTTAGATTGGTAAAAAATAAAAAAAAAAAATAATATTCATCTTTACATTTGGAATGCGGTGGGGGCCGTGAAGCTGGTGGGAGTGTGAGGGAGTGGTAAAAATTTGTAGCCGGTGTCATATCGACTTCTGAGCTTACGTGCTGATAATCGAAAGCAAAATGTTCGGAAAGGGATATATATACATATATATATATATATATATATATATATATATATATATATATATATACATATATATATATATATATATACATATATATATATATATACATATATATATATATATATATACATATATATATATATATACATATATATATATATATACATATATATATATATATACATATATATATATATATACATATATATATATATATACATATATATATATATACATATATATATATATATATATATATATATATATATATATATATATGTATATATATGTATGTATATGTATATATATGTATATATATATTTATGTATGTATACACACACACACACACATATACACGTTACATGCATACATATATACATATATATCCATATATATATATATATGTATATATACATACATATCCATATATATATATATATATATGATAAACTTAGGAAAATTAACAAAGGACAAGACAACGAACGAAAATATGGCAAAACGGAAAACAATTTTTCAAGGGGAACCATAAAACATATGTATGTATGTATGTATGTATGTATGTATGTATGTATGTATGTATGTATGTATGTATGTATGTATGTATGTATGAATATATACATATATAATTCAAGGAGGCAACAAACAGAGGTACAAAAAGTCTTAGTTTCACACTTTATATTGGAAAAAGGAAATAAAGTTCTTCAGGAGTACAAATAGAGACAGGATCACAATGGAGAAACAGAAAAAGGTCCAGTAAAGACACAAAAAACGAAAAGGTCTATCTTATTTCTCATTCTTTCTTTCGATGAAGGACTAGCGTCCGAAACGTTAAGACCCTCTTCCTGGTATTTCAAGCGTTAACCTAATGTATTCCTTCCATACATTGTACCGATTGTGTTGTTATTTCTGTCTACCTTTTACATACATACATATATATATATATATATATATATATATATATATTAGAGCAGATTAGAGCAAATTAGAGCAAACATCACTGACGCTCTAATATATATATATATATATATATATATATATATATATATATATATATATATATATATATATATATGTATATATATATATATATATTAGAGCAGATTAGAGCAAATTAGAGCAAACATCACTGACGCTCTAATATATATATATATATATATTAGAGCAAACATCACTGACGCTCTAATATATATATATATATATATATATATATATATATATATATATATATATATATATATATATATATATATATGTATATATATATATATATATTAGAGCAGATTAGAGCAAATTAGAGCAAACATCACTGACGCTCTAATATATATATATATATATATTAGAGCAAACATCACGGACGCTCTATCTCATAATTATTTTTGAAAAGCATTAGAAATGCGCAACCGGTAAATCTTAAAACCAAAACTTAATACTAACCAATACTATTACTAATTCTCACTTATTCCTAATTAAACTATTTTTCACTGTGAACAATTTGTCAGCATTTTCTTTTCCGTTTACCAATATATATATATATATATACACATTTTAGTACAGCATCAACGAAGCTTTTGGTAGCAGCCAAGCTAACGAATGCAGTTTCGGTGTCAGCTAAGCACTCAATGGAGAATATTACCCCAGAGTTATAACATATATATATATATATATATATATATATATATATATGTGTGTGTGTGTGTGTGTGTGCGTGCGTGCGTGCGTGCGTGCGTGCGTGTGTGTGTGTGTGTGTGTGTGTGTGTGTGTGTGTGCGCGTGCGTGCGCGTGTGTGTGTGTGTGTGTCTGTGTGTGTGTGTGTGCATTTATATATATATATATATATATACACAAATAAGACCGTTATTGCTCTAACCAGTCCATTCACCCTCAGTAAATACCCTAAACTGAACGCCAATATGTACCCATCACTCCTGCGAAACAAACCGTATTTATCCTCCAAATTCTCAAATCATACGCGGACCACCTATTTTCCCAGTCACGGCTTACTCAGCCAGATCTTAATAGCCAACATATGGGGAAGACGGACGTTATCAAGCCATAGTTGTCATATTACGTAGTTTCTATATAATAAAGCCAAAGGTATTATTATCTGTAGCTACTACAACTCCATTACGTAATATGCCTTGCGTCACCCTCTCAAGTATACTTTTGACCTTAAACCCTTAAACTATCCACTAAGATGACGTAATGCAACGCATCAGGAAGCCTAGTTCTCTCAACATAACGTAAAAACCAAATTGCTAATCAAGAAAATACGTAGCTATTAAAGAAGTGAATGAAACGATTACAAGATGACTAATATAAGAAGTCTAGTTCATATACTACAATCTAAAAACCAAAATAATAATGTAAAAAATACCCAATTTCTATTTCAGAAATATAACTATGATATCAGAAAATACGATAACAAAAGGCGACGCAAATAATGTGAAATATAATTAAGATTAAATAATATATACACGAACCTACAAGTATAAAAATTCAACAACCTAATCAGAGATCAGCAAAAATAAATTAACGAAATCACAACTTACCTATCCGGATCGTTCCAAAATTGTGACCCTTCTTCAAGGCGAAAAGCAGAGAAAGTGAGAAAGCAAGCACAATCTGATACGATCCGGTCAAACCAAAAGACTAACAAAGATTTTTAGAATTTTATTACCTGTAAACAAAGCTAAATTCTGAAGAAGGTTATATTATACAGTCAGTACACACAGCTTAAATGTCTATAATTTCAATGTAAAATTACACACCCCTTACTTTTTTTAAACAAAAATTACTACTTGATGGCAAATATACCAAATATATTTAGATCTCAAGCAAATAAATAAAACTGAAAATTAAATTAAATTCAGGCCATACGCTTTCCATAGTAAACTGAAACCAGCCCCAAAAGTTTTTGGAACTTCTCTTAAATACGCCAAACTTCTACTACCTTAATGTAAATGAGTTAATTTCAAAGTCCTATGCCTCTAATCTGCAATCTAGAAATAACCCAAATTTTCCCAGAATTTCCCTATTAGCACAAAGGCACCTACGAAAACGCCGTATCATAAATTTCTCCCAGTCCTAATTTAAAAGTTCATTCACTACCCCTGTAAAAACATTTATCTGGCTACTTATCCTACCATTATGTATAATTTGGCTAGAAAACACGTTGTATCCTAAGTATAATGGTGCACAGCAAGATGCAAAGGACATCCAAGCCACCTTAAAGCTAAAGTCCTTACTTTTATTGTAGACCTTTCTAACCATCAACCCATCGCCTATTTTGACAGTGACTTATAAATAATTAACCTTGCTAACGTTACATCTATTTCTATTCACCTCTAAACTGTTCGGATAGATCTTGTGTAGCAAACTCCCGAAATGCTTATAATTAAGAAGATATATATCATCGATATTCCTACAACATCTACCCAACTGCCTAATTAGGCATATTCTCTTAAGTTTCCTTAACCCTCAAACTCACAGGAGGATAAATATAAATCTGCCAAGAGGGAGTTATAGTACTCGCCCATTGGTATACCTCTTACTTGCCTGAAAACATTACCAGCGAATGTAACGTAAGAATTATTTACTATAAACCGGACCGCCAGTATGAGCTAAGCTCATTGTCGAATTAGTATATCATATCTAGACATGAAACCCTTGTCGTTCCTGAAGGAAATACAACATTTAATAGTTGACTAGTTGACTGGACGTATGTGCCAGTAATGATAGGTAAGTATGGGAACAGTAACAGTTGCTGTTATTAATACTATTGGTAGGGCGGTGGATTGATAGTATTGGTAGAGCGCTGGACAACACTTTGCAGTAGATAGTTCAAATCCTGCCAAGGTTAGCTTTGCCTTTCATCTTTACAAGGTCGATAAAATTAAATACCAGTAACGCACTGGGGTTGATTTAATCGAATTTCCCATCACACGAAATTGTTGGACTTGCCTAAATCAGAAACACGGTAGTGTGTCGGACGCCATGCTTTCCAGCATAGTTACGTCCCTTTACGATCTGAGTTCAAATCCCGCCGAGGTTGACTTTGCCTTTCATCCTTACGGGGTCGATAAAATAAAGTACCAGTAATGCAGTGGGTAATTGCTGGCCTTGTGCCTAAAGTAGAAACTATTATTAGTACTAGGGCGGTGAATTGGCAGTATTGGTAGAGGGTCGGACGCCATGCTTTGACGCATAGAATTACGTCCCTTTCCATTCTGAGTTCAAATCCCGCCGAGTGCAACTTTGCCTTTCATCCTTACGGGGTCGATAAAATAAAGTACCAGTAATGTACTGGGTTATTGCTGGCCTTGTGCCAAAAGTAGAAACAATTCTTAGTACTATTTGTTTTTGTAGTAGTAGTAATAGTAGTAGTAGTAGTAGTAGTAGTAGTAGTAGTAGTAGTAATGACGCTAGAGATAGTGTTGGTTATAATTTACAATCATAGAGGAGGTGATGGTAGAGTTAGTTGCCTTGCTGGCAGAGGTTTGAGTTAAAGGGTAGGGCAGAGGCGGCTCTAATAGCAAGTGATGGCGGAGTTGACAATAGAGAAGGGCTGAAGATATAATTCAAAGGAGATTTATCATCTGCATTATTCATCAGGCATAACCTATGTCTTTATTAAGTTTATCCTCGGCATCTGACAGCTACGATTTAAAGAGGGCGATAAGTGGAGCGACACCAAGTGAGGAACGTAAGACAGTGTGTAAGTAAGTCACCGGCGACGACGAGGCGGGGGAGGAGCAGGCGGAGACGTATGACACGGAGGGGGGAAAGAAAGGGAGTAGCGTATTAAGAAGAGGAAAGGAAATTGAATCTGAAATAGATCTGATTGACGCACTGACAGAGTAAGAAGAATTATAGACATGGTGGCCTATTTGGTAATATTTTCTAGACGTACACCGCCTCAAAGAAACAAAAGCTAAACTGCCCCTGGATGAAGAAAGCAACATAAACACAATATAACAACTCTTGGGATTTGTCCACTATATTTTGATTAAATAAGGAAAGAGTATTTATTTTTATGAGAGTATGTCTGTGGTCTTTGAGAATCGTACGAGTGTTTATATATATATATATATATATAGCTATATATATATATATATATATATATATATATACATATATATATATACATATATATGTATGTATGTATGTATATATACATATATAATTCAAGGAGGCAACAGACAGAGGTACAAAAAGTCTTATATATATATATATATATATATATATATATAATAATTATTATTATTATTTCTACTTTTGGCACAAGGCCTGCAATTATAGCAATGTATTACTGGTACTTTATTTTATCGACCCCGTAATGATGAAGTCAACCTCGGCGGGATTTAATGATAATAAAATAAGGACAAATGGTTACTCCTTCATTACGTTTATTGGTTGGTGACGGGCGTTTCGCTATTGATCGGCTCAAGGTTCGATCTGTATCGATCTAGCCCGGCTCTGTAATCAATGGCTCATCGGACCTCTGTAGTAGAGTAATGGCAGCCGGGCTAGATCGATACAGATCGAACCTTGAGCTGATCAATAGCGATACGCGCGTCACCAACCAATAAACGGAATGAAGGAGTAACCATTCGTCCTTGTTTTATTAGACTACACTCGATAACGCCGGGTGGGCACTCGATGTTTAGGTTCACGTCGGTATCGAGTGATATATATTAAGATATATATTAAGATCAGGACCGCAATTTTCCTATTACCCACTCTACTACCCCAAGTATCGAGTACTCTGGCGCGTTATGGTCCACCTGGTCCGCCCTCTTTTATATATATATATATGGTGGATCTTTAAGGCCCGATAGGGTCTTCGGAACTTAAACCTAGCGGAGACCATTCTTCTTTAGGTTTGAATACAGAAGAGATCGAGATCAAGAGAGAGAGAGAGAGAGAGAGAGAGAGAGAGAGAGATAGAGAGAGAGATATAGAGATATAGATAGATAGATAGATAGATAGATAGATAGATAGATAGAGAGAGAGAGAGATAGAGATAGAGAGAGAGGTGGGGGAAAGAGAGGGAGAGAACGACGAATTAAATGCCTTGGTATTTTGTTTGTAGCGGTTCACTGAAATACCTCCAAGGCCAACTTTACCTTCCACCCGTTCGAGGTTGATAAATAAACTCCCAGTCCAATACCGACGTAGATATAAGGGAATAAAGTATTTTAATAGTACTTCATTTGATAATCATATTATTAATTAGAATTAAATTCTCTTTAAGTTGAAATTAAAGGCGCTGTGTGGTCTCTTATAATTCAGAGCGTACCGTTTGCTGAACAAATACGAATCATGCTGCAAGTATATTCATGGTAATGAAAGGGTTAAGTAATCATATTGATGGCCGCCTCACAGCCCCGGGCAGATAGAATGGAGAAGGCGTTTCCCAGGAGGATGGTAAGGGAGATGCGCTGATTATTCCTCTATCTTTATCAATTCATCTCCCCTTTCCTCCTTTGTTTTCGAGGAATTCGGCTGTAGAAAGGATGGACTGTACTAGGTTTAAAAGGTGTCAGCCTAATTATTCCAGCAGAAGTTACCCGCACTTTTCTTTCTTTTCTATTTATTACAGATTGATATACATTTATATTGGCTAAACTTTATCTGATACAGAATTCTGTACGAAATGTCAAGTCAAATTTTATAAAACGACTAGACCACCTGTGACCCGTTGGGTCACGTTCACTTCGAAATATTAAAGAATAAATTAGGTTCACTTAAAAATAATTTTTAAATAATTAAAATATACAGACATGTATATAATGTGAAATGAAACTGGAAGGCCCCATATATATACGTGTGTGTACGTAT
>CAXHJY010000228.1:17500-20000 GCA_964016885.1 Eledone cirrhosa | reverse complement strand
AATGGAACGCTATTTTGCTATAGTTTCTTCGCCACCCCCTACCTTCCTTTTACACACACATACATTCACGCAAGCAGCAGATATAAAGAGAGAGGAGTAGAATGAGGTAGTCAAACTACTCCCCCCTCTTTACGTGTTGTGACAGAATCGCAGAAATTTATATATAGATTATCAAACCTCTGTGCAGACAGTCATGAAAAACAAACTGTCTTCCATAAATTGTAGTTTACGAAAAGGAGACATAGCTTCTACTGGACTATAGGGGTTTCTATATCAATAATTGTTTCTACTTTTGGCACAAGGCCAGCAATTTCCCAGTGTATTACTGGTACTTTATTTTATCGACCCCGTAAGGATGAAAGGCAAAGTTAACCTCGGCGGGATTTGAACTCAGAATGGCAAGGGCCGTATATCTATGCGTCAAAGCATGGCGTCCGACCCTCTACCGATACTGCCAATTCACCGCCCTTTCTATATCAATAATGGGCGCAGCATAGTCGAATGGTTAAGGAGTTCATTTCTCAATCATTGGGACTTGGGTTCGATCCCACTGCGTGGCATCATGGTGAAAGTATCATTTACCATGGCTACTGGTCGACCCCTATCTTATGAGTGAAATTGGATAAAAGGAAATTATTTGGAAGCTCGTCGGATAGACAGTACCTGTAATTCAAAGGGCCAGCCTTTGTCATACATTGGGTCACGCTGAATCTCCCTGAGAATCACGTCAAGAGCACGCAAGTGTGTGTACTACTCAGTCACTCAAACGCTAATTTGATGAGTAGGCCGTTCCGTTGATCGAACAACTGAATACTCATCGTCAAAACCAACAAAGGTCCATTCCTGTATATATATATATATATATATATATATATATAAAGAGAGAGAGAGAGAGAGAGAGAGAGAGAGAGAGAGAGAGAGAGAGAGAGAGAGAGAGAGAGAGGTTATTTAAACTCTAGAATGCCTTTCGTCATAGTCTTGATCAATAAAGGCTGGTCTGGTGCTAAATAACAACATCCTCAACTTGCTGCATACGAACTAACAAAAGCTTTTCAATGCTGTCATTCGATCCGCTAAATTAAAAAGCCAAATCACACCTTTAAAACAATGGATATACTGGACAAGTTAAATACATTTTGTTTGAATAAATGACAAAATGATTACAGCTGGAATAGCTTTTGTCATAGATCTAATGGAGTTCTCTGTGAATCTAGTTTAGAATAGGTAAACCGTACTCTGTGCATCGCAAGAAGCGACTAAAATGGCTGATGTATGTGTGGTTTAGAATAAGTACACTGTATCCCTGCGTTTTGTAAGAGGCGACTAAATAGGTATTGCTTAAAAAAAACTTACTTCATAATGAGTAAAGAGCCTATCATGGAGCCCGAAAGACTAACCCTTTCTTTATCAGGGAAAATGGCCTTAGAACGCTTCTTGTATTGGATCTGATATAGAGTTAAACAAAAACAGCAAAATTTGCTACTTACGACTTATTACTAAGAACCCGACAGTAAAATAACTGAAATACAACACTTTACAAATATATAATTAAAACGTCAATTATTATTACTTTATTGTCAACGCCTTTTCTATATTTATTACGATATTCACTACTCTTAACCTGGCACTATTTCCATTCCCCTAGCCAATCTTACCTCTTATCTTTAGTGGGTCACATCCCAGGATCCTTCACTAAGTTCTTTGTTTAGCCCTTTCTCCTGAAATCAGTTTCCATCTGGGATTTTCATCTAAGTCATATCTACTCCAGCCTCTAGTTTGCAACAATTCAAACTGAACATTAATTGTACTAATCTAACCTAGTTACACGACCCAACATATCTATGAACATCGCCCTTTCCTTTCTAACTGACGATGAAAACATTTATATTTTCGTTTAATTAAACGTAAATGTTTCCAAAGATCAAACTATATGACAAATAAGTTCAGATAAAAATTGACTAAACAGAATGCTTTTGATAAATCTGATAGCGTTTTAATGTTTGCGAAAAATCAAACAAAACCAAAAAATAATACACCAAAAAAACACCACAAAATAAACAATAGCAAAAAAAAAAATATATATAATAACGACAACAATAAAAAACACAATATGAACTACATAATAATGTCTTGAAATAGTTTTGATTGTCAATGTATTTTAAGACTTGCTTTACAGCGGCAGCACATTTGTTGCCTCTTGATATCCGATCTACATTTTTGTGCAACTCGTAAATAAATGAACTCGATTTTAACAATCTATATCACCAAAATATTAACCCTCTTCAATATATTTCAGATATATATTATGAACTGATATATTACTTCCTTGCTTTCAATTCTGTCTTGTTCAAATTTATTATATAATTGCATTTCGGCTCCCAGAACGGTAATATTGTCGTATTTCAAAATATTAAGTCAAATGGAATTTAAGAATCGGTGCAGCATCGGTTTCGACGATGAATGTTTCAATTGTTTGAATAATGGAACAGTGAAATTAACG
>CAXHJY010000228.1:7500-12500 GCA_964016885.1 Eledone cirrhosa | reverse complement strand
ACGAAAAACTTGATCCTTCTTGGCAGTCTAGGAGATGTAAAGTACAGTAACTCGTTCTGTCACGCTAAAACAGTACCAGTCCCGTACTGGGTAGATCCTTCATCTATATTTCTCTCTTTTTCACTTTCTCCTTCCTTCTCTCACTTTCATTCTCATTCCCTCTCTTTCTCTGGGTAGAAATCAGCTGTGTTCACACCCCTGGAAAAGGATAAGCTGTCACTACCTCGTCCCAACGATCCATCAAGAATTACGGGTCTATATATGCATACTTATTAACTTGTTAACACACCGCAAATATACTAACACCGCAAATATACTAAAGCGGCACCGCAAATATACTAACACCGCAAATATACTAAACCGGCACCGCAAATATACTAAACCGGCACCGCAAATATACTAACACCGGTTAAAACGGCTCTAAAACGATAGTACATGATATTTTGTTCATCTTTTGTTTTGTTTTTATAGTAAAGCACAGAAATATTGAGCAGCAAACAAGGAAACTTCTACATCAGAGGTTCTCAAAATATTTGGGCCACTGACCCCCTCCCTGTCACGGCCACGTAATACCCTCAGCGTCCCCACCCCTATTTCCAGAGAGACCTATCTACACGCAAATTGTAAATAATATACAATAAATAAAATCGTTAATTTATATATAATAAATAATTGTTTCTACTTTTGGCACAAGGCCAGCAATTACCCAGTGCATTACTGGTACTTTATTTTATCGACCCCGAAACACTCACTCAGTCACACACACAAAGGCAAAGTTAACCTCGGCGGGATTTGAACTCAGAATGGCAAGGGCCGTAACTCTATGCGTCAAAGCATGGCGTCCGACCCTCTACCGATACTGCCAATCCAATAATATAATATATATTATGTATAAATAAATATATTTTTCATTTCACTATATAATATATATGTATCATTTGATATTTAATATACTATTATATCATCTCTACCGCCCTCTTAGGCCCCAGCGCTTCCCTGGACCCTCTCAACCCCCAAGGGGGGGGGGGGGGTCAGTTGCGCCCATTTTGAGAACTTCTGTTCTAGATGGTCATTGAATCTGCTGGGAACAGAATTCCAAATTTCACTCTACTGTCATAGAAGAAAATGGAAGGACACATTGGGCAATGTAGCCTAAGATAGATTATGCCTGATTAAAGTACGGAATGAATCACGGCGAGAATGCATTTAGTTATAGGTCTGCCCAATCAGAGAATGACCAAGGGCTAAACAACAAGAAACACAACGGCGACGATGACAACAACAACAACATAGACATCACATTTACGTGTTGTTTCATATCTTGTCTATGTTTTCTGTATAGCCTGTATTGTATATTTGTTTCTCCTCCACCTCCCTAGCTTCCTATCCCAATCTATTTTCTCTCATATTTACCCCATATTTCTTCTACCTTTATATTTACTTCATCTTTCTCATTCTCTTTATTCCTTCATCATTAATTGTCCTTTCACTTCCTCCCCTTTCCTCTTGGCCCTCTTCCCCTCCTCACCTTTCTTCATGACTTAAACTTTATCCCCCCCCTCCCTCCTCTCCCCACAGTATTGTCCTCCATATCCAGTAGTTTGTCTAGTCGGTTTCTATATAACACTATACACTGAAATGGTCTCAGTAATGGCTGACACTAATGGAACAAACACAGGGTTCCTGTTTGCTCTCTCAACAAAATCTACTCGTATCACTTCCTTTCTTTATATTTTCTCTTTCCATTGCTTTTACTTTTTACGTTTCTTATCTGGCAATACGACATCATCTTTTATATTCCATTGTAAATATGCAATTTACACACACACACACACACACACACACACACACACACACACACACACACACACACACACACACACACACACACATATATATACATACACACACACATGCACACACACATGCACACACACATACACACACACATACACGCACACACATGTATACACATACACACACACATGTATACATACACGCACACACACATATATATAAACACTCACATTGTTTTTGCTTGTATGCTCAAACACACATATACGCATTATATTTACATGTGGTATTACATGTGGTATTACATGTAGTATTACGTGTGGTAATACGTGTGGTATCACGTGTGGTAATACATGTGGTATTACGTGTGATATTACATGTGGTATTACGTGTGGTATCACGTGTGGTAATACATGTGGTATTACGTGTGATATTACATGTGGTATTACGTGTGGTATTACGTGTGGTAATACATGGGGTATTACGTGTGGTATTACATGTGGTATTACGTGTGGTATTACGTGTGTTATTACGTGTGTTATTACATGTGGTATTACGTGTGGTATTACATGTGGTAATACATGTGGTGTTACTTGTGGTATTACGTGTGGTATTACATGTGGTATTACGTGTGCTATTACATGTGGTAATACGTGTGGTATTACATGGGGTATTACATGGGGTATTATATGTGGTATTACATGTTGTATTACGTGAGGTATTACATGTGGTATTACGTGTGGTATTACGTGTGGTATTACGTGGTGTATTACATGTGGTAATGCATGTGATATTACATGTGGTATTACATGTGGTATAACGTGTGGTATTACGTGTGGTATTTTCTTAAATTGCAGTTGAAGAATGTCTTGATAGATGCATGCAAACGCTAAATGTTTGCATTGATCTGTTGTCCTCTGTGTGTGTGTGTGTGTGTGTGTGTGTGTGTGTGTGTGTGTGTGTGTGTGTGTGTGTGTGTGTGTGTGTGTGTGCGTGTATGTGTACAGTAGGTGGTTCTGTGTGTAGATGTATATGTGTGTATGTGTTAGCGGTGTTTGTATGTATGAGTGTATATGTCTGTATGTATATCATTTCATTCAATCATGTACTCGATAGATATTAGTAGTTTTAGTAAATGTATTTGCATTTGAAACAATTACGGGTAAGTGTAAAATATATTTTCCTTCGTATAATCTGATATTGTGGGAAAGAAGAGGGTGAGATTTGCAGTCCATTGATACCACGACCCCAATGAAGCTGTGTCTCATTTGGTGTTTTGGAAATCAACATCTGTCAAAAACCAAAGAGGTCACAAGCTTTCCTATCCAGATGTCGTAGCCAGAGACTCTGGAATTGATGTTTAGGATCTTGGCAATGCATTGAGTGACAGACCTACTTGGAAATCTATCATTGAGTTTATTTCGGCTGAGGCCACATGGTGATGATGATGATGATGATGATGATGTTGATGTAAAATATGTTTTATAAAAAGGATAATAAAAGGAAGTCAGGTTGTTTCATGAAAATAAGCCAATAATTTCTTAAATTATCCGCCAATATTAATGTTTGAAAGGTAATTGGTACAATTTATCGATTATGATCAATTGGACAAATTAATGGGATTTACGTCTCCATTGATGATCTTTTGTAAATTGTGGTGGGGTTAAAATCTGTTCAGTTTGATGAGTGACTCAACTCGGGTCCGTCACCCAGGATGGGAGAGAGGCACTTGGTGGCAATGGCCCTTACTTTTCAATGGTGTACTCTTAGATTTAGAAAATAGAGTTTATAAAAAAATACTGAAATATGTTCCTTGCAAAAGAGGGCCCACCCAAAATGTTCTGACTCCCTGAACCCCTCATCCCTGGGCACCAAAGCCTGTAGACGGGCCTGACCCTACCGGATGATTTTGTTATTTGATGGTAGGAGAGTGACCAGAAGGTTTGTCTATGTACTTGGTAGCGCCGTTCCAGATATGTGAGCAGTTTTTTTTAACATAGGTTATACTTAAGCTTTTTAGAGGTAACTGATTAGTAACTGATCAGGGGTAAAGTATTTTCACGCCCTGGGGAGACAGCCTCATCATTTGTGTGTTGTTTTGGCAATGTTTTATATGTCGCTATGGGAGGTCTAGCATTTGTAGTGACGTTTTAGTGTGTTGTTCATGTGTAAGGGTTTCGCAGTGCAGGACTATCCCCGTGATATGTATAACGATTGTCTCTTTGTGCTGTTGAAAGTGATAGGTCATCGTATTTTATTTGGATGCTGTATCCAACGTCTCTCTTTCATAAAAGTAGTGCAGATCTGGTGTAAAGTGTCAAGGTTAGGTATGGATGACGCCTCTATGTTGGAAGATTAAGAAGGGATGATAGATGGCATCGTCAGCATAGAAGCGTGTGTGTGTGTGTGTGTGTGTGTGTGTGTGTGTGTGTGTGTGTGTGTGTGTGTGTGTGTGTGTGTGTGTGTGTGTGTGTGTGTGTGTGTGTGTGTGTGTGTGTGTGTGAGTGTGTGTGGTTAGAATTAGCAGCAAGTAGGTGGTTAAATGTAACAGTTTTATCGATGCTATTTGAAGCGGAACTACATTTACCTTACTTATTGTATATTACTATTTTATTGGGCTATCATTTTATCATAGTGTATATCATAAAAACAGTACAGCATAATTTAATATGCTATACTATTTTTTTATGTTACTATATAGAATATCAATATAGTATTATCACACGATATGATGTAAATATACGACTATTATAAATGTGTATTTTTGTTGCTGTTATTGTTTGTAGCAATGGCCGCGATAGTAAGTCATTTGTGTGTGGTTATGGCTTTGGCTCATGAGACGGGGTTATTGCAGGTATTGGTGAGACTAGAAAAACGATATTGGTGGTGGGGGTGAGAAGGCAAAGTTGGTAGTGGTAGAGATACGATGATGGTGGAGGTAAAGAGACGATGTAGGTGATGGTATTATTGTCACTTTTTTAGTGACAAACTTGTTGTCACCCTCAACCGGCTGTGGGTTTCTAATTTAGGCATATGGCTAGCAAATATTTGGGAAGGGCAAAGTTAATTAAATCAACTCCAGTACTTCACTGGTACTTTATTTTATCGAAGCCAGAAAATTGAAAGACAAAGTTGATCTGGACGGGATGAAAAGAGCTCAGACTATAAAGAGCCAGAACAATTACCGCAATGGCATTTTATCCGTC
>CAXHJY010000228.1:0-5000 GCA_964016885.1 Eledone cirrhosa | reverse complement strand
CCTTGAGCACACACCTGTAGATTGGAGTAGAAAAACTGAGAGAGGGCACTTTGCCCTAGTGGACAGAGTGACCGTGGTTTTTTGTGGGATTTCTACAGGAGTGACCCTTAGAGTCTCCTCACCTTTGGGGAAGTTGTTATGTTTGTTTTAAATATTTATTTTCTTAGTCTCTTTTATAAATCTTATTTTACACAAAGAAAAACCCACACTGTATCGTCCTGTACTGTTGTTAATGTTTTCTTAATGTGAGCCCTATGTGGCTAGTAAAGAAATCATTTGGCACTATCGGTAGAGCGTCCGACACCATGCTTTGCAGCATAGAGTTATGACCCTTTACGTCCTGAGTTCAAATCTCGCTGAGGTTAGCTTTGCCTTTCATCCTTATGGAGTCAATAAATAAAGCACCAGTAATGCACTGGGGTTAATTTAATCGACTTTCCCCTCCCCTAAAATTGTTGGCCTTGTGCCTAAATCAGAAACCATTATTATTATGGATTGGCAGTATCGGTAGAGGGTCGGACGCTATGCTTTGCAGCAGAGAGTTACGGCCCTTTATGACCTGAGTTCAAATCCCGCCGAAGTTAACTTTGCCTTTCATCCTTACGGGGGTCGATAAAATAAAGTACCAGTCACGCACTGGGGTCGATTTAATCGACTTTCTCCTCCCCCAAAATTGCTGGCCTTGTGCTTATATAAGAAACCATCTATATATTAATACGCTTGTACCTACGTATCGTACGTCCGACCGTGTGTGTCACGCTTCGCTTCAGAAGGGGAATCACCTTTACTAGAAACATTGTATATAGGGAATTGCTTTAAAGGGTGTTTTTTATGTGTACTTTTATGAAATTAATTTTAAATAAACTTACATTATTATACATAAAATAAAGGAAAATATAATTGTTTATTCACCAAAATACTGCAAATCAAACAATTTTGATTAACTGATAAATATTCATTGGACAATATTTAAATTTCAAAAATTATCCGTGAATTGGCAGTATCGGTAGAGGGTCGGACATGCTTTCCAGCATAGTTACGTCCCTTAACGATCTGAGTTCAAATCCCGCCGAGGTTGACTTTGCCTTTCATCCTTACGGGGTCGATAAAATAAAAGTACCAGTAATGCACTGGGTAATTGCTGGCCTTGCGCCTAAAGTAGAAACAATTATTATTAGAACGTCAGCAATATGCTTTGCAGCAAAGAGTTAGGGCCCTTTACGTTCTGAGTTCAACTCTCGTGGAGGTTTACTTTGCCTTTCATCCTTGCGGGGTCGATAAAATAAAGTACCAGTAATGCACTGGTATAATAGCTGGCCTTGTGCCGAAAGTAGAAACAAATGCTTTATAGCATAGAGTTACGCCGCTTTACGGACTGAGTTCAAATCCCGCCGAGGTTTACTTTGCCTTTCATCCTTTCGAGGTCGATAAAATAAAGTACCAGTTATGCACTGGGGCCGATTTGATCGACTGTCCCCTCCCCCAAATTGCAGGCCTTGTGCCTATATAAGAAACCAATATTATTATTATTATTATTATTATTATTATTATTATTATTATTATTATTATTGTTGTTGTTGTCTATTTATTTATTTATTTATTTATTTATTTATCTATCTATCTATCTATCTATCTATCTATCTATCTATCTATCTATCTATCTATCTATCTATCTATCTATTTATTTATTTAAGTTATTTCGTAGTTCAGCCGCATTCCTGTAGTCAAGGATTTATAGCTTTTGTCAAGAGAATGAGGAACGCACTGTCTGTTGACAGTTTGGGATCTGATATCAGTCCAGATATAATAGGGAAAACAACAGAACAGTTAGACCGCTACACACCAACAGAAATCTGAAACTTCAAAGGGCGTATGACTTCGTTCATTGGATTTTGGCTTCTGTCTATTTGTGTTTATATTTATCTGCGCGAGACATATTATATATATATGTATATATATATATATATATATATATATATATATATATATATATATATATATATATATATATATATATATATATATATATATATATTTATATACATAAATATATACATATATATGTATGTATATATTATATATATATATATATATATATATATATATATATATATACATATATAGATGTATATATATATATATATAAACATATATATGTATATATATATATATATATATGTGTGTTTGTATGTATGTGTGTGTGTGCATGTGAATGTGTAATTTATATATGTTTATACATACACACATATATGTATATGTAAACACACTCACACATGCGCGCACACTCATACATGCATATAACAAAAAAATATATATCATTACTTGATTACACTCATATGGTGAGTGCTATTTTAGGGAATTATATATATATATATATATATATATATATATATATATATATATATATATATATATATATATTCATACATACATATATATATATATATATATTTAAATATATATATGTATGTATGTATATATATATATATATATATGTATATATATATATATATATACATATATATATGTATATATATATATATGTATATATATACATACACACACACGCACGCGCACACACGCATATATATATCTATATATAATTACGAACGTTCACTTTATCCTTTATCACATCACTCCGAAGCATTAAACATAGACCAACACTACAATGCAATTCTATTTTTATGACTAAAAAAGAACAAAACCAAAAATATAAATAGTAAGAATCTCATCAGGGGGTGTTTATAATGAATGCTAAACATAAACGTGGTTGTACTGGTTACAAAGGTATTCTAACATTCTCATGCCTTATGAAGGCGGTGAATTGTCAGAGTCGTTTGTACGAATTGTCAGAGTCGTTTGTACGAATTGGCAGACTCGTTTGTACGAATTGTCAGAGTCGTTTGTACGAATTGGCAGACTCGTTTGTACGAATTGTCAGAGTCGTTTGTACGAATTGTCAGAGTCGTTTGTACGAATTTTCAGAGTCGTTTGTACAAATTGGCAGAGTCGATTGTACGAATTGTCAGAGTCGTTTGTACGAATTGGCAGAGTCGTTTGTACGAATTGGCAGAGTCGTTTGTACGAATTGGCAGAGTCGTTTGTACGAATTGTCAGAGTCGATTGTACGAATTGTCAGAGTCGTTTGTACGAATTGGCACAGTCGATTGCAATGCTTTGCAATATTCGTTCCGGCTCTGAGTTCAACTTTGTCTTTCATTCTTTCGGGGCCGATAACAAAGGTAGTAGTTCAGTTTACTTTCACCACATCTTTTTATCGTTTTCTCTCCATTACCCATAACTTCCCTTCTCTGAAAGTTGTGGTTGTGTTCAGAACTGGCGAGGGATAGGCTGCGCAATATTTAAAATGCCACTCAAAATGACGTATGTCACTACTGCACCGCTTCCATCTCACCAGGAGATATGGATCCAAACACAAACCGCATACTTTATAAGGGGAGATAATGATGTTATCACGGCCAATAAAACTTTACAAATATTTTGACTGGACTGTAGAACTGTCACCCTATTTATTGTAAAGTAACCAGGTCGTTTTCTAGCATCAATTGTGATCTTCTGTTTGCATAAAGTTGGAAACGAAAATTAAACTCTACAAAGCTGTTGTTCTCACCACCCTGAGAACTATTCGAGTCTCAAATTCCCTATCGCACACATAAATCTGTAAGAAGCTTATGGCTTAAACATATGGACAAGCTGAACATTTGAGTTGGTGGCTTTTTTTGGACTCAAAGTAATGGAGAGCGTATTGCTTTAGTGGTATTAAAACTCTCGAATCAGGTAAGGGAGGAAAAAGCGAGGACTAAATACTTCCCCTTGTTTCCTAACCCATACACATGCTCTCTCTCTCTGGCCTTCATTTCAAATCTTTCGTGGGATTTTAGTGTCACATCTAACATACACCTTCACTAACTGATTAAACAAAGGCTGTTGGACATTCTTACGACGTTATCGGTCGAGGAACCAACCATGTATATATATATATATAACCACATGCCCAAAGTATTGAGGCTGTGATCCCTCAATTCGGAGCTACGCACTTTATCGAGTGACGTTACTCCAAAGACCCTTCGGAGGAATCCTAATTTCAGTCGCTTGTATTTACGATTGTATTCTTTCAGTCATTACTCAATATTCATGGCCATAGGTAAGGCTTGGCACGAAAACCGAATTGAAGATAGCTAGTTTGGCTTTTATGCCTTCTTCTGGTTACTGACTGCTGAAGCTGGCGTATTACTGCACAAGCTCCTGCACAAGCTCCTGCACAAGCTCCTGCACGTCGACACAGCCCCGAGATACTTGATCTTCTCTACCTGCTTCAGTGGAAATCCATTTACATGTAGAGTGCACTGCGCAAGTTTCGTTGATAGGAGGAGAGTCAGTTTTTGCAGCACTGATTTTCATTCCAGCAATGCAGCACTCGACATCAAACCTATCAAGTGGAAGTCGAGCAACATCATCTATCGAGGTAAGTAACACCATGTCGTTTGCTGATTTTACACCCGCCAGTCCTGATACCACTTACAACCCGGCTACACATGTCAATCCTGTTCATGTAAATAACGACCAGGAGAAGTGACAGAACGCACCATT
This sequence comes from Eledone cirrhosa, assembly GCA_964016885.1. Classification (NCBI taxonomy): domain Eukaryota; kingdom Metazoa; phylum Mollusca; class Cephalopoda; order Octopoda; family Eledonidae; genus Eledone; species Eledone cirrhosa. The sequence goes on along the minus strand of CAXHJY010000228.1, from coordinate 389 downwards.
GGCGGAGTCCGACTCCCACATTGAATAGTTTCGATTTAGCACTATTTATCCAAACACAAATATTCGGGCATTCGTGCAGAGACGTCAGGACAACAAGAAGCTGACCATCAATCCCATACTCCTGTGAAGCCTTCCACAGCAGGTCCCGAGGAAAGCGGTCATAAGCCTTCTGAAGGTCGACAAATCAAAAATATATTTCTTGGCATATATACTTTCACGATTTCTCGAATATCTGTCGCAGTGTGAATATTTGGTCGGCTGTGCTACGTCCGGGGAGAAAAACCACACTGTTTATCAGCTAACTTTGACTAAAAAATCTCCCTACATCTCTTTACCAGACACTTAGCATAGATTTTAACGGGTGACTTAACAAGGAGATCCCCCTGAAA
>CAXHJY010000227.1:7500-15000 GCA_964016885.1 Eledone cirrhosa | reverse complement strand
GACTAATTTGCATAGAGTGTGAGTAAGTACCGGTTCAACGGAGACGATAAAAACAAATAACGAAACGAAATTAAATTTCGTTTCGTTTGTAACTCACTTTTGTATGACTGACGCTTAAACAATTAAGTTAAAGATGTACATCCATATATGTATACTGAAATACTAGTATGTATATGAATACACACACGTATACATATGTAGATGTACCAAGTTTTTTTCACTGGTCACTTTACTGTGAGTGGCCAGCTATTCCGTATGTAAACACACAGACAAACCGGTTTTTAGAGTCATACTGGTTTTTGAGGAAACACCTTTCCTCTATTCTCCAGAAAGCCAGACAAGGAATATTGAACTAGTTTCGTTGTTGTTACAACTCATCAGCAATATTTACCTATCTTCCGGCCTCTCTAGAGAATCGTAAAAGCACATAGCGTTATATGCTTTTTCTATGAAAATTAGTAGTGGGCAGACTAATTTGCATAGAGTGTGAGTAAGTACCGGTTCAACGGAGACGATAAAAACAAATAACGAAACGAAATTAAATTTCGTTTCGTTTGTAACTCACTTTTGTATGACTGACGCTTAAACAATTAAGTTAAAGATGTACATCCATATATGTATACTGAAATACTAGTATGTATATGAATACACACACGTATACATATGTAGAAGTACCAAGTTTTTTTCACTGGTCACTTTACTGTGAGTGGCCAGCTATTCCGTATGTAAACACACAGACAAACCGGTTTTTAGAGTCATACTGGTTTTTGAGGAAACACCTTTCCTCTATTCTCCAGAAAGCCAGACAAGGAATATTGAACTAGTTTCGTTGTTGTTACAACTCATCAGCAATATTTACCTATCTTCCGGCCTCTCTAGAGAATCGTAAAAGCACATAGCGTTATATGCTTTTTCTATGAAAATTAGTAGTGGGCAGACTAATTTGCATAGAGTGTGAGTAAGTACCGGTTCAACGGAGACGATAAAAACAAATAACGAAACGAAATTAAATTTCGTTTCGTTTGTAACTCACTTTTGTATGACTGACGCTTAAACAATTAAGTTAAAGATGTACATCCATATATGTATACTGAAATACTAGTATGTATATGAATACACACACGTATACATATGTAGATGTACCAAGTTTTTTTCACTGGTCACTTTACTGTGAGTGGCCAGCTATTCCGTATGTAAACACACAGACAAACCGGTTTTTAGAGTCATACTGGTTTTTGAGGAAACACCTTTCCTCTATTCTCCAGAAAGCCAGACAAGGAATATTGAACTAGTTTCGTTGTTGTTACAACTCATCAGCAATATTTACCTATCTTCCGGCCTCTCTAGAGAATCGTAAAAGCACATAGCGTTATATGCTTTTTCTATGAAAATTAGTAGTGGGCAGACTAATTTGCATAGAGTGTGAGTAAGTACCGGTTCAACGGAGACGATAAAAACAAATAACGAAACGAAATTAAATTTCGTTTCGTTTGTAACTCACTTTTGTATGACTGACGCTTAAACAATTAAGTTAAAGATGTACATCCATATATGTATACTGAAATACTAGTATGTATATGAATACACACACGTATACATATGTAGATGTACCAAGTTTTTTTCACTGGTCACTTTACTGTGAGTGGCCAGCTATTCCGTATGTAAACACACAGACAAACCGGTTTTTAGAGTCATACTGGTTTTTGAGGAAACACCTTTCCTCTATTCTCCAGAAAGCCAGACAAGGAATATTGAACTAGTTTCGTTGTTGTTACAACTCATCAGCAATATTTACCTATCTTCCGGCCTCTCTAGAGAATCGTAAAAGCACATAGCGTTATATGCTTTTTCTATGAAAATTAGTAGTGGGCAGACTAATTTGCATAGAGTGTGAGTAAGTACCGGTTCAACGGAGACGATAAAAACAAATAACGAAACGAAATTAAATTTCGTTTCGTTTGTAACTCACTTTTGTATGACTGACGCTTAAACAATTAAGTTAAAGATGTACATCCATATATGTATACTGAAATACTAGTATGTATATGAATACACACACGTATACATATGTAGATGTACCAAGTTTTTTTCACTGGTCACTTTACTGTGAGTGGCCAGCTATTCCGTATGTAAACACACAGACAAACCGGTTTTTAGAGTCATACTGGTTTTTGAGGAAACACCTTTCCTCTATTCTCCAGAAAGCCAGACAAGGAATATTGAACTAGTTTCGTTGTTGTTACAACTCATCAGCAATATTTACCTATCTTCCGGCCTCTCTAGAGAATCGTAAAAGCACATAGCGTTATATGCTTTTTCTATGAAAATTAGTAGTGGGCAGACTAATTTGCATAGAGTGTGAGTAAGTACCGGTTCAACGGAGACGATAAAAACAAATAACGAAACGAAATTAAATTTCGTTTCGTTTGTAACTCACTTTTGTATGACTGACGCTTAAACAATTAAGTTAAAGATGTACATCCATATATGTATACTGAAATACTAGTATGTATATGAATACACACACGTATACATATGTAGATGTACCAAGTTTTTTTCACTGGTCACTTTACTGTGAGTGGCCAGCTATTCCGTATGTAAACACACAGACAAACCGGTTTTTAGAGTCATACTGGTTTTTGAGGAAACACCTTTCCTCTATTCTCCAGAAAGCCAGACAAGGAATATTGAACTAGTTTCGTTGTTGTTACAACTCATCAGCAATATTTACCTATCTTCCGGCCTCTCTAGAGAATCGTAAAAGCACATAGCGTTATATGCTTTTTCTATGAAAATTAGTAGTGGGCAGACTAATTTGCATAGAGTGTGAGTAAGTACCGGTTCAACGGAGACGATAAAAACAAATAACGAAACGAAATTAAATTTCGTTTCGTTTGTAACTCACTTTTGTATGACTGACGCTTAAACAATTAAGTTAAAGATGTACATCCATATATGTATACTGAAATACTAGTATGTATATGAATACACACACGTATACATATGTAGATGTACCAAGTTTTTTTTCACTGGTCACTTTACTGTGAGTGGCCAGCTATTCCGTATGTAAACACACAGACAAACCGGTTTTTAGAGTCATACTGGTTTTTGAGGAAACACCTTTCCTCTATTCTCCAGAAAGCCAGACAAGGAATATTGAACTAGTTTCGTTGTTGTTACAACTCATCAGCAATATTTACCTATCTTCCGGCCTCTCTAGAGAATCGTAAAAGCACATAGCGTTATATGCTTTTTCTATGAAAATTAGTAGTGGGCAGACTAATTTGCATAGAGTGTGAGTAAGTACCGGTTCAACGGAGACGATAAAAACAAATAACGAAACGAAATTAAATTTCGTTTCGTTTGTAACTCACTTTTGTATGACTGACGCTTAAACAATTAAGTTAAAGATGTACATCCATATATGTATACTGAAATACTAGTATGTATATGAATACACACACGTATACATATGTAGATGTACCAAGTTTTTTTCACTGGTCACTTTACTGTGAGTGGCCAGCTATTCCGTATGTAAACACACAGACAAACCGGTTTTTAGAGTCATACTGGTTTTTGAGGAAACACCTTTCCTCTATTCTCCAGAAAGCCAGACAAGGAATATTGAACTAGTTTCGTTGTTGTTACAACTCATCAGCAATATTTACCTATCTTCCGGCCTCTCTAGAGAATCGTAAAAGCACATAGCGTTATATGCTTTTTCTATGAAAATTAGTAGTGGGCAGACTAATTTGCATAGAGTGTGAGTAAGTACCGGTTCAACGGAGACGATAAAAACAAATAACGAAACGAAATTAAATTTCGTTTCGTTTGTAACTCACTTTTGTATGACTGACGCTTAAACAATTAAGTTAAAGATGTACATCCATATATGTATACTGAAATACTAGTATGTATATGAATACACACACGTATACATATGTAGATGTACCAAGTTTTTTTTTCACTGGTCACTTTACTGTGAGTGGCCAGCTATTCCGTATGTAAACACACAGACAAACCGGTTTTTAGAGTCATACTGGTTTTTGAGGAAACACCTTTCCTCTATTCTCCAGAAAGCCAGACAAGGAATATTGAACTAGTTTCGTTGTTGTTACAACTCATCAGCAATATTTACCTATCTTCCGGCCTCTCTAGAGAATCGTAAAAGCACATAGCGTTATATGCTTTTTCTATGAAAATTAGTAGTGGGCAGACTAATTTGCATAGAGTGTGAGTAAGTACCGGTTCAACGGAGACGATAAAAACAAATAACGAAACGAAATTAAATTTCGTTTCGTTTGTAACTCACTTTTGTATGACTGACGCTTAAACAATTAAGTTAAAGATGTACATCCATATATGTATACTGAAATACTAGTATGTATATGAATACACACACGTATACATATGTAGATGTACCAAGTTTTTTTTCACTGGTCACTTTACTGTGAGTGGCCAGCTATTCCGTATGTAAACACACAGACAAACCGGTTTTTAGAGTCATACTGGTTTTTGAGGAAACACCTTTCCTCTATTCTCCAGAAAGCCAGACAAGGAATATTGAACTAGTTTCGTTGTTGTTACAACTCATCAGCAATATTTACCTATCTTCCGGCCTCTCTAGAGAATCGTAAAAGCACATAGCGTTATATGCTTTTTCTATGAAAATTAGTAGTGGGCAGACTAATTTGCATAGAGTGTGAGTAAGTACCGGTTCAACGGAGACGATAAAAACAAATAACGAAACGAAATTAAATTTCGTTTCGTTTGTAACTCACTTTTGTATGACTGACGCTTAAACAATTAAGTTAAAGATGTACATCCATATATGTATACTGAAATACTAGTATGTATATGAATACACACACGTATACATATGTAGATGTACCAAGTTTTTTTCACTGGTCACTTTACTGTGAGTGGCCAGCTATTCCGTATGTAAACACACAGACAAACCGGTTTTTAGAGTCATACTGGTTTTTGAGGAAACACCTTTCCTCTATTCTCCAGAAAGCCAGACAAGGAATATTGAACTAGTTTCGTTGTTGTTACAACTCATCAGCAATATTTACCTATCTTCCGGCCTCTCTAGAGAATCGTAAAAGCACATAGCGTTATATGCTTTTTCTATGAAAATTAGTAGTGGGCAGACTAATTTGCATAGAGTGTGAGTAAGTACCGGTTCAACGGAGACGATAAAAACAAATAACGAAACGAAATTAAATTTCGTTTCGTTTGTAACTCACTTTTGTATGACTGACGCTTAAACAATTAAGTTAAACATGTACATCCATATATGTATACTGAAATACTAGTATGTATATGAATACACACACGTATACATATGTAGATGTACCAAGTTTTTTTCACTGGTCACTTTACTGTGAGTGGCCAGCTATTCCGTATGTAAGCACACAGACAAACCGGTTTTATTTGTTTTTATCGTCTCCGTTGAACCGGTACTTACTCACACTCTATGCAAATTAGTCTGCCCACTACTAATTTTCATAGAAAAAGCATATAACGCTATGTGCTTTTACGATTCTCTAGAGAGGCCGGAAGATAGGTAAATATTGCTGATGAGTTGTAACAACAACGAAACTAGTTCAATATTCCTTGTCTGGCTTTCTGGAGAATAGAGGAAAGGTGTTTCCTCAAAAACCAGTATGACTCTAAAAACCGGTTTGTCTGTGTGTTTACATACGGAATAGCTGGCCACTCACAGTAAAGTGACCAGTGAAAAAAACTTGGTACATCTACATATGTATACGTGTGTGTATTCATATACATACTAGTATTTCAGTATACATATATGGATGTACATCTTTAACTTAATTGTTTAAGCGTCAGTCATACAAAAGTGAGTTACAAACGAAACGAAATTTAATTTCGTTTCGTTATTTGTTTTTATCGTCTCCGTTGAACCGGTACTTACTCACACTCTATGCAAATTAGTCTGCCCACTACTAATTTTCATAGAAAAAGCATATAACGCTATGTGCTTTTACGATTCTCTAGAGAGGCCGGAAGATAGGTAAATATTGCTGATGAGTTGTAACAACAACGAAACTAGTTCAATATTCCTTGTCTGGCTTTCTGGAGAATAGAGGAAAGGTGTTTCCTCAAAAACCAGTATGACTCTAAAAACCGGTTTGTCTGTGTGTTTACATACGGAATAGCTGGCCACTCACAGTAAAGTGACCAGTGAAAAAAACTTGGTACATCTACATATGTATACGTGTGTGTATTCATATACATACTAGTATTTCAGTATACATATATGGATGTACATCTTTAACTTAATTGTTTAAGCGTCAGTCATACAAAAGTGAGTTACAAACGAAACGAAATTTAATTTCGTTTCGTTATTTGTTTTTATCGTCTCCGTTGAACCGGTACTTACTCACACTCTATGCAAATTAGTCTGCCCACTACTAATTTTCATAGAAAAAGCATATAACGCTATGTGCTTTTACGATTCTCTAGAGAGGCCGGAAGATAGGTAAATATTGCTGATGAGTTGTAACAACAACGAAACTAGTTCAATATTCCTTGTCTGGCTTTCTGGAGAATAGAGGAAAGGTGTTTCCTCAAAAACCAGTATGACTCTAAAAACCGGTTTGTCTGTGTGTTTACATACGGAATAGCTGGCCACTCACAGTAAAGTGACCAGTGAAAAAAACTTGGTACATCTACATATGTATACGTGTGTGTATTCATATACATACTAGTATTTCAGTATACATATATGGATGTACATCTTTAACTTAATTGTTTAAGCGTCAGTCATACAAAAGTGAGTTACAAACGAAACGAAATTTAATTTCGTTTCGTTATTTGTTTTTATCGTCTCCGTTGAACCGGTACTTACTCACACTCTATGCAAATTAGTCTGCCCACTACTAATTTTCATAGAAAAAGCATATAACGCTATGTGCTTTTACGATTCTCTAGAGAGGCCGGAAGATAGGTAAATATTGCTGATGAGTTGTAACAACAACGAAACTAGTTCAATATTCCTTGTCTGGCTTTCTGGAGAATAGAGGAAAGGTGTTTCCTCAAAAACCAGTATGACTCTAAAAACCGGTTTGTCTGTGTGTTTACATACGGAATAGCTGGCCACTCACAGTAAAGTGACCAGTGAAAAAAAAACTTGGTACATCTACATATGTATACGTGTGTGTATTCATATACATACTAGTATTTCAGTATACATATATGGATGTACATCTTTAACTTAATTGTTTAAGCGTCAGTCATACAAAAGTGAGTTACAAACGAAACGAAATTTAATTTCGTTTCGTTATTTGTTTTTATCGTCTCCGTTGAACCGGTACTTACTCACACTCTATGCAAATTAGTCTGCCCACTACTAATTTTCATAGAAAAAGCATATAACGCTATGTGCTTTTACGATTCTCTAGAGAGGCCGGAAGATAGGTAAATATTGCTGATGAGTTGTAACAACAACGAAACTAGTTCAATATTCCTTGTCTG